>JBBPKK010000854.1:0-15171 GCA_038089215.1 Tylopilus vinaceipallidus
AACGCGCTTTACGAACCGAAACGAGATATTCGCCTTTGATGCTGAGCTACAAGAAGTCTCAAGTCGTTTACGAGCCCAAAGGTGTTGTCTGTGCAATCGTGTCTTGGAATTATCGTGAGTGGGCCTGTATAGTATGCAGTCTGTTTCTTGATCGACCTTGCAGCACTGCACAATGCTTGGTCCCCCATTATCGCATCCATCTTTGCTGGAAATGCCGTTGTACTGAAGTGTTCGGAACACGTGGTGTGGTTTACCGACTGGTTCGTTGGAGCCATACACAAGGCACTTGAGGCTTGTGGTCACGATGCTGATATAGTTCAGGTCAGTGAATGTTTGTAGTTCCCCAGGTGTTTCTGAGTATATTTCTAGACGGTTTGTTGCTGGCCGGACAAAGCGGAGGTGCCGACCAAATCACCACTTGTTAAACATATCCGTTCATTGGTTCGGAAGAGGTTGGACGCAAGGTACTGAAGTCCGGATCTACCACTGACGAATTATCGCTTACTGTAATTCAGATAGCTATGGCTGCAACAGAGCACCTTACCCCTGTGACGCTGGAGCTAGGCGGCAAGGATCCTGCTATTATTCTCCCTGACACAGACATCCAGAGGTGGGCCAGCATCTGGATGCGTGGTATTTTGTGAGTTAGATCGATCGTGTTCCCGTAAATGACCCTTTTAAATTTTGTCAGTCAAAACGCTGGCCAGAATTGCATCGGTATAGAGCGCCATAAAACGTAAGCATAGTGTTCAAAGGCCATGTCGCCTACTGGCACGTATACTGAATGAATCTTACGATGCTCGTTGATTGTGTCGGTCTCAATGTCCCTACTTCGTGAGCTTGTGCCGATCCAGGGGCTATTCTGGCATTGACTATATCCAGCTATGCATGTGACTCATCGGGACGTTGTAGATGGCTGACTGGTATCAGACCGGGAATGCCGAGTGTGTTGGTAGGTAACGAGGCGGTGACGAGGGATAACGAGGTGATGATCGAAGCGGTTTTCGAGGGACGATGACGAAGGACGACAAGGGACGACGGGGGATTTACGAGGATCGGGACGCGGGACGATGGGGAAAGAAGTAAACCGGGGATCTCTATTCGAATATCCTTCTAGGTACATGTGAACTGTATATGTATGTGATGGAATAAAGAGCCGTTGTGTGGCTCAGAAGAAAGTGGGAAAGGATCTAAGCAACAGAAGGTCGCATTGTACGAAACAAAGAGCTAAGGATACAAAATATCGTGCCGGTCCGGACGTGTGGTGAGTGGATTCCCCACAACGTTTAGACCTCCGACGGGTGGACCTTATCAGGGACGCCGCAAACACAATCGGACTTGGGGTAGTCAGTTGAATTTCTTTGTGGCGCTTTCTCTTGGCGTCTCCCGACGTGGGGAAGTATGTGATACATCCCCCGGTCTTGCGTTTCGCGTTCTTGGTTGAGTCGGCGCTCCTTGTTGCCCTGTCATCGTTTCCGCCATCTCGCAATTTAGAGCCCTGGGATCAGCCACGACCCAGCTGCTACGGCATGGCAACGCATTCAAGTTCTCTGAACCTCCACTTTTGGCCTCGAAGGACATCGGGCATTCTCGAGTTAATGGGATATTCATTCTCGCGCAACCGCCACCGAGTCTTCAAGGCACCCATCAAACCATGCCGACAAGAAGACTTTATTTCGCAATTTGACACTTGGAAGATATGGCAAAGATGAGAACCTATCCAATCCACTTCATTTTTGACGACATACCGGAGCGCGCAAGAGAGCCAAAACATCAAGGGTAATACAGATGAAAAAGTCGCATCCACAAGGGGATGGATCTCAGCCACCTTGTTTGGGTACATGGACGACTCACAGAGTCTGAGAAGGCATACTGCCACTTCCTTCAGGTTGGCTAACCCTACTGGTAAGAGTACATCAAAACACTAGCGTCAGCCCCTTTTTCAAGTTAGCTGATTTTTGATGTCCAGCGATTCATGCAAGGAGTCAAGGACACTAGAATGAGCTCAAATATGATGCCTCACTACTGTTAACTGATTGCCTGTTACAGCAACTGACATGATTCCCGTGTCCGTGGGTTCTGTTCACAACTTCAGGAGGGACCTTCACGCTCTTTCGATGGCTGATGATCACTTACGATCAGATCCGTGATGTATTTGCATGGCAACTGCAATGACTCATTAACCAAACAGCGAGATCAAGACAGGTGACCAAGCTCAAGTCGGCCTCGGGTCTCTCCCTCACAGTTTTCGAACTCTAGGTGTGTTGGAGTCTCTTCTGATCACCACAATGTCTCTGGTTCTAGAGGGAAGGTGACTTATGCGCTGATTCAAGCATGTTGAACCTTTGGTTCGGGGCACTGTAATCAAGCGACGGGGAACCTACACAATATAGATGCAATTTTCCCCGTTCTTTCTGTGCAGCAATTCATGAACGATTCGCCGTGTTTCAACTACGGCGTTCTGACAGGTTCCGGGTGCTGATCAATGACCCTGGCGTCTATTGATAACTAGAGTCGATATGACAGAAACCTGTTGTCTCGCAACCTTTCCCATTTTCCTGACTTTGATTTGGCCATACCTTACGAGGTTGTAGTTATTTTCCGAGGGCTTGGTTTACTGGGAACCAGCTGGAGCTGGACCATTGAACACTTAGTAGGATGGACGAGTAATGAGCGAGTTTTTGTAAACAAAGAACCGAGTAGGTTATTCACGTTATGGTTTAACCTTTTGCCTATAGGGACTAAGCGCCAAAATAATGTCAAAAAGGTACTGATGTCCCTGCGTTTCTACAATGCCCACATACTACGTCCATCTGCCCACCCCTGTCCTCAAATAGGGATATATGTATGATCGAAGAAGATTGGTTCGGTTTGAATGGGCGGGATGTGTGGGACCGTAGTGCAGAGATCAGCATGCTGGCACGGGGCAAATTAAACCTGGCGGAACCATAACTGCGGCGCGCGGCAAGTGACGGGCAACTCGGGGTGGGGCGGTACCACATGGGAAGAGAAGGGCGCATGCTACTTATCTATTATACTCATGGATTGAAGATTGTGTGGCAGTCCCTGCTCGTGCCCCACAACCCCAGACTCATCAAGAAAAAGGTATCTCTACACAACATAGCTGTTAAAGGAGGCTTACTACTAATAGTAGTCGGAACGGTCCGAAACAAGCACTGCGACTCCGCGTTGGTCAGGTAACTCAGAATTCGGGCCCGGTCAGGCCCGAATCCGAGTTCCGATTGAATAGAGCGGTACTACCACAAAAGCCTACTACTTCGCGTCTATCCCGGATCAAGCACTCGTCAGACCTACATACATGATGAGACGTCCTCACTCCATGACAGCGCCAGCCTGTTACTAGTCGATGCAGGATGCAGCACTCAACTCCTGTGGACTCCCCCATTCTTGTCAAGGTCAATATTCCAACTCCATCCGGAAAAACAACCGCGCAGATCCAGCCACTTTCTCAGTGAAGCCACACCAGTCTACAGGAAGGTTTTCCTGGCCAATGGTTGGAACGGACGAAAAATGACAAATACATGTTCAGACCTGTGGCACAGCGAGCAGTGGTGTGAGGTATATAAAGACGCGAGGCTTCAGGAGATGATACCAACGACCCGAGCCGTTGTCGGTGGCCCGCTGGGTTGCTTGAGTGCTTCACCACAGTATTAGAAAGACGTTCCCACTACCACTCTTGCAGGCAAGCGATCTCGTTGTCATCGCAGGTCCGCATCATTCACCTTATCCGTCAGAGGTTGCTGGGTGCGACCTGACAATTGACGTCCAGCCATTTTACTATATAGGGGCGTCGTGGATGGCGGACTGGACCAGGGTAGACTAAGCAAGTAACCGTTGAAACTATGGTGAGTCGTATACCCTCACCGTATTCATCAGCCAATCTAAGACTGTCTTGACGACTGTCGGGGATAGTTTTGTCCGCGGACTCCAGTGGATTTTCGAGGTAGTGAACCGCTATATGAGGATTGCCATCAACGTTGATTAGATCTATGATAGGTGCACGTGGATTGTAAATGGGCCGCTCAGGCCATCCAATTCAGTTCCCGGTTGCGTAACAAGCGGAAGCCCGTGCTACAAATCAATCTAGGGAACTGTTTGCATACGCGCCTGCTGGATGTGGTGTATGCAGGCCCGTAGAAGATCAGACGCTAGTCTAGTTGCTGCGATGTCGCATTAACCGTGTCCTGGTCTGTATATGGTCAGTCTGATCTTGGTTTGCCGTCCAAAGTGAATAGACATGCCTCTCATTAGGCTTCGATTTGACTTCCCCTCATCATTATCCCTTCACGGACTGCAGAGCTTAGTCCAGGAGGCTAGTCAAAGACATCGGGGAGCCGATCAGAGAGGATCCTGCTGTTCCCCACGTTGACTGTTGCTGTGGTTTTGGTGCGGCTATCCATGTGGAGGAATAGCTATTTGTTAACAGCTGTGCCTTCTCTTGGTTTTCCTTTGCGGTCCGAACATCATACAAGGAATGAACAAGAGACCCGGCACAAAAAACTGGTTAATGAAGATGAAGAGTTGGCGCCATTGGGCCATTCCTCTAACCCACGGTTATTAGCAACTAAAAATAGTCACACGAGTCGGTATCACGCTCAACTGTCAAGTGGAGGCATCGAGATACGTCCATCTCCATGTCTTGTACAGGCCTCCGCTCCTAGGAGCCGGGGAGTAGAGTTAGGTTCGGTGCAACGAGGCCCCTCCAAATTTCTTGTCTCCATTGCTGACATGAACTGTTGCACCTTTTTTGACACTGCCTCGATCCACTGGAGCACGGACGACAAGCCAAGTGTCTGATGTTCATGTCCGAATGGAGGTTTTATCTTTCAAAGCTCCTACTATCCCTCCGAAGGACACTTCCATTTGACCAACTTGGCTGTCCCACTGGCACAGTTGCAAGCCACGAAAGATCCACCAAACCGCATAGAGTGTCCCACTGCCTGACCTAGTACATTGCAACTTGGGCCATGATTCTCGGACGTAAGTACTAGTATCTCCATCCCCGATGGTGACATCCCATGGAGGTGACGGGGACAACAGCCACGGGGAGTGAGGAACAGTTTTTTTTTATGCTCCCGCCGTTTGGTCATGGGGCTGAAAATCAGTCAATCAAACTCGTCCGCCCTCCAAGCTTGCTTTTCGTGGCGGTCCCTACCTCCACCCTCCATCGCAACATATCTCCGCCCTCTAGCAGGAATCATGAAATTTGGAACGGCTTGGAGCCGTTGGAGGTATAAGAAAAGCTGTAAAGCTCGCCATCCCATCCAAAGCCAATGTGGCCTTCCTTCAAGAGTGACCTTGATCGCGCACCTCGTGCAATGCAAACTGATCAAACTCCCAATCCTTCCATGAGCACTCCACTAACACCTTTCGTGCGTTCAAAGTTACCTCTCTCTAAATCAGCTCTCAAGATACTCAAAAGGCTTCCGACATTCACGCGCAGAGTGGCGTAGCCACGAGTGGATACGACCATGGTGTCGAGATAGAGGTGTGTTGATTTTGTGCGTTTTGTCACTGCTCATCGAGTCTTTCTTTTTGGTAGATGATGCAACAAGACACCCATTGGATTTATGTGGCCTCGATGTCTCCTTTCGGGGAGAACCACACACAGTCAATGACTGTTCCATACCAACAGTCCAGCGCAGCAGGGTTGGTGATGGGGAGTGAGATTCCTTCGGTATGTATATATTGCGTTGCTGTAATTTGGAGTTTTGAAGCATCCCACAGGCTCAGGAGCGCTATTTTCTCGGTGACGAGCATGGACTCGTAAGCCATATCCACAGTTTTCCACAGCATCCAATTAAACGTGTGGGACAGGCTATACAAGAAGAGCAGTTCCTTTCGGAAGTTCCAGCACAGAACACACGAGCATCGTGCTCGGGGACGTACTGTAGGTGGCATCAAGACGGTGTCCTTTGCGGCGTCTTGATCGTCTGCACCGGCGTTTCTGAGCATCTCCGGCTTTTTCACAATGTCAGGAACTTGCATGAATCCGATTTGGTGGAGTGTATGTGGGATGGATGTTCGAGAAAGTATCCGCGAAAGAATTTTACGAGACACTTTCAGGAGCGTCACCTCGGTCATTCCAGAAAATGGGGGCATTCTGACTAATATAACCATGGCCCGTCCTTGCACTCATGAAGCTGCTCCTGGCGTCGTTGTATGATCTCGCCTCTAGGGCCGAACCTGTGTTACACTTACATCAAATTCAATGTTCGATAGATAAGAGACAATGTACTTGATTGGCCGTGTTGACTTCGCGGTCAGACAACGCTAGTCCTAGCGCTGAAGAATAACATAAAATCATGTCTGTATCTGCACAGCTGTGAATCGTAGATCATGAATTGGTTTGATTCGAATGGAAAAAATTGTTAAACTTGCCACCAACACGGGGAGTCGATCATTGCCACTCCCAAGTGCTGCCACCATAGTCTGTGCGGCCCGGGTGAGTCGTGATCGATTGATCTCTGCCGAACCGAGTTGATTGTATGTCATTGAGAGAGCTGGCAGTCTGCAACATTCAGTACGCGCCGAGTAACCTCCACCATGATAATATATTGTGTGAATCTTAGCTTCGAGTCGCCGCAATATTGCATCGGTACCAATGCCACTGTACACCGGTATTTGGGGACAATCTAGATCTACTTATTGGCGTCGCGACCATAACAAGCCGAGCTCTAATTTGCGCTTGTGGCGTCTCCTCGAAGGCGACTTGGCACTCAGCTCGGATTTGTCATTCCCTTTTGCATAAGGAAGTTTATGGGCAAATACGAGGGAGATGACATCAGCAATATGATTTCTGATGACAGCCTTGACCCAAGATCAGTACCGCCTTCAAGTTTGTTACAAGGCAAAGTATTTCAGTTTCTTGAACCTTCACGTTTAGCCTCCAAGCACGGCGGGCATTCACGGGGTCAACGAATTAGTCGGTCTGGAGTGGTCGCTACCGACTTTCAAGACACTCCGTTGAGCCATGCAGCTAGAGAGACTTGTTTTCGCGCGTTCAATGCTTGCAAGACAAGAACAAGATGAGATGCTAACAGATCCTTGAACTTTCTGCAGCACACTGGAGCCTAGTGGCGCAGTCGAAGCTTCAGGAATGATACACATCAAAACGTTGTGTCCACAAGCAAACAGTTCTTGGTCACCTAGTCGGGTAAACGTATGATGTACAGCATCTGAGAAGGCATACTGCTGCCGTTCTTTGAGCAGGCTAGCCCTACTGGTAAGTGTGCATCTGACCACTAGTGTCAGCCACTTGTTCAAGCTGGCTGATATTCAATATCCAGCAGTTCACGCGAGGTCCCGAGGACACTCGACTAAGCCCAGATGATGTCTGATGTTAAATGAGCGCCAGACATGGCGGACGATGCTCAGAGCGCACCCGTCACCTGATTGTAACCATGGCCTGCTGGGCTATGGTTCAAGGTGCTCGTGTTTGCGGGTTGTATTTTCAGGAAGAGGTGCACTGACGCCTTTCCGCTTGATTGATCGCTGACGATCACTGACGATCAGTAGATCCCCAATGCAGGTACACAGCAGTTACAAATAGCTCACAAACTGAACTTCAGCATCAAGATGGATTATCCAGCCAATGTAATCAAAGCTTTCCTTCGTCACACCCGCCAAGTTGGCCCTGGGTCTCTTCCTCACAGTTTTGAGTCTTAAATGTATTGGTGTCTCTTTTGATCACCATGATATCTCAGGTTCTAGAGGGAAAGTGACTTGTGTGCCAATTCATGTATGTTGAGTCTTTGGTCCAGAACACTGTAATCAAGTGACGAGGAACCTACACATTTTAGATGCAACTTCCCCTGTTCTTTCCAGGCAGCAATTCAAGAGCGACTTGTCATGCTTCAACTACAGTGTTCTAATGGGTTCTGGGTGCTGGCCGATGACTTCGGCGTCTATTAACGATTAGAATTGATATGATAGAAACCCGTTGTCTCGCAACTTTTGGCCATACCTTACAAAGAAGTGGTTATTTTTCGATGGCTTAGTTTACTAGGAGCCAGCTGGAGCCGGGCCATTGAATGCTTGGTAGGATGGACAAGCAATGAGTGAGTTCCTGTGAACAAAGAACTGGGTAGGTTATTCACGTCATGGTTTAACCTTTTGCCTATCATATAGAGCGCTAAAGAATTCCTGTTTCTGGACAGCGTGAGTGTATCTAGTCTATTCACATCGTACGAACATCCTCATGAAATCTGGGCCGCTTCCCAACCGCAGGCCATGATGACCCCTGTGAGGAATCCTTACAACGGGATGTTTTGGCTCATCCCTGGAGCTGTTTGTTAACCTGTGTTCGCTTAAAGGCTCCCTCTATTTCACTTTGTTCGCCCTGGAGTACCTCGATGCGGAAGACGGTCAAAGTTCAAGTCCGTCATCTAATTCGCATCTTCGACCCGACCTCCATCAGCACCCCCGTCTTCTCTTGAGAGTGATGCCGTTCCAGAGGCGGTGTGGCGCAACGTCAAATTTGGCAGTCTTCGGTCTGATTAGAATTCGGTACAATACATCAAGTTGAAATGCTCGTGGTCGAGCGGTATGATTTCATCGGAACAAATCACTAACTTTCTTTTTAGCGCCGTCCGACCATAATTACAATGAGACTATGTCCACCTTCAAAAATCGCCTTCCGCCTATCATCCGTATGTGGGGCTCCCCTCCCTCATCCACTTGTCATTGGAGCTGATCGAACAGGTCCGCTCTCCATGGTTCCCTCCACGTTTACGCATCCCTCCACCCTCCTCGTCCCGCCGTCCAAGAGCCATGCTTGCCGTTTTTTGGACGGCCCAGTAACATATAAAATAATATCAGATTCCTCGGTCCATTATCTTCCATCCAAAGTCTAGACCTCGCCCACCTTTTGCTACCATAACCCTCTCTCAACCATGACCAACCAGTATCTAAGCGAGTTGTGCCATGCACTAGATGAGACGTACATGACCCGGGCTTCTAGTCGAGGCACGACCGGCGAACCAAACACTGGGGTATAGTTACTCGATAGCTATTTTCACATCTCGATCCTGATATCGCATAGGGGAGCAAACACCAGTTGAAAGAAGTCCTCGACAATGTAGATGGGGATCGAAACTGGGGAATCAACGATGTGAGTGTGAACTTCCGCCTTCTAATATCGCACTCGATGAACACATTGAAAGGTCCGGGAAATTCCCGAAGACACGCAAATGGTCGAAGCCCAACATGCCCACTCCTGCCAAGCAGCGGCATGTTGCCAGTGGAGCGATGGGAATACCAGGATCTGTGGTGACCAGATTTCGTGTGGAAGCATTTTGGACCACTACAAGCAAGCTCATGGCATCAAAGGAATCGAGGAAAAGGCTAAGATATACTGCTGCTGGAAAGGGTGTGGCAAATCGGTTGGTCGGAAAAATATTATACGCCATAGCAAGGAGACCCATCTAGGGCATCCGCGGTGACTCCTTATTCTAATGTAGAGCCAGAACTGCGCTGTCAAGATGACAAGGAACCTGATCTTCGCCGCAGATATCCAACTTTTTCGTTTCATCATTCTGTGATGTACGCAATGTATGGCCTGTCTCTAGTGTGAACTTGAAATCTGTGGGGGTACGAACAGCAGTTGGACAATGGCCAGTCGATCCCAATGTACATGTTTGCATCAGATACTGGGGATGGTTCCAATGATTCGTTAGTCGCTGATTGGGCTGTATGCCGGGGCCAGAGACAGGCTGACAATTTTCGAATAAGTGTATTCTGTGTCAATTCTGTGTAACAAATTTTTTTACAACACGACCTGCGCTGCAATGCATGGCATGCCGCCGATGAGTTACAGTAACTAAATGAACTCGATACCCGGATCCACATACGCCACAGTCTGGGTGGTCGACTTGACCTTCATGGTGGACCTGAGCCGAAGGAGAGTAATATCATGATGTGTGTCACGAAATTGAGAAGCTACACTGGATTTATGCAAGGAACCTTGTGCGAGAGAGAAAGGGAGCAGACGACTTTGGGTACTAGATTCGGTGGGTGTGTACAAAGGGAGGTCCGAGGGAGGTCAGGGAGGCTGGAGGTCACATAACTCTGACGGTATCCGAGAGAGACGTGAAGGGGAGCGGAGGGACATGACCCCCGGAGCGCTGGGACGGACCGAATCGCACAAGGAATGAACCACGGAAGAGAGGGCGCGACTAGGACCACCAAGCACTGGAATCATGGCATGATTGGGAGGCTGGGACCGAAAGGAGAGAGCTGGGGCCGCCCGCGCCTCCGTACACCTGGGGTTGAGTCTGCTTGGGCACGATAGATGCAGGGGTCTGATCCTGTGATAGGCAGGGCCGACTTGGTCTGCTACTTTTCGGGCGTGATCGGCACGAAGGCCCAGTACTTCCTGCGACCAGTTCGCGGGCTTATCTTATCGAGGAACTTCCAATTTGTCATACCACCCTCTCCTCCTCTTGGTTTTCGCGCCCCTGGTAGCAGTAGACATGCTGCTTCCGCGTGCGCCAGTTCTGACTTGCAAACATCTTCAAGCTTCGGCACGAGCGCATATATAACAATTGAATCCTCCACGGCTCATACGGCAGTCGATAGGACATTTGGAGTCGAGCGATCAGAGCTTTGAACATCTTGTCTGACCGAGACTTGTCCAACGGCAACACACGCCCAAAAAAAACATGAAAACTTGGCAAGTCCACGCCTCGATTCCTGTAACATAGTCCAGAGAGACGCAAGGGTACAGAGGCAAATGGCACCGAAGACAGCCCCAAAGAAAATGCCCGTGGGGTGGCGCCGTGCAACCTTGTTTGAGCAATTGCCAAGGAAACGGGTCGCAGCTGTGTAGACGGCTACTTCCAATTCGTGAGTACATACCATAGTATCGCCCTTCAAACTTTCAGAACAGTCAGTTTGATTGGAAAAAAAATGAATTACGGGCCAGCAGCGACGTTTAACCCCTTCTCTAAGGCATACATTGGCAGCCACTGGCTTTGGGCTAACATCTACATCTAACCATTGACATTCATCAAACCTTGCACACTCTAGACCGAGCACGGATGACGTACAAACTGCCTTATAATAAGCCCTACAAGTCACAGCGATGCTAGCATGCTTGCTTCTTGGTGAGCAATACCTGCTAGCGGCGACTACAATGAAATTCTGCCTATGGGAGACACTCCAGCTTTCATTCTGGCAGTACAGTGAAATCACGGATTCGTTTGTGAACAGACAAAAGACTAACCAGACCCATTCTATCCTCGCCTTGCGCGCCGCATGTATTTGTTCCCCAGGGCGACCTTGGAGAATTTCTCGCGTGCACGTCTTCTCCGTGTGGCTTTCGAGGCTCACTGACAAGCTATTGTCTCGCAGACAACAGGACTCTGGGTCATGTAAATAAGTTTTAATCTGGCTCTACGGTCAAACAGCAAAGAAACGCACCTTTGGACAGGATTTTCACTTTCCTTTGTTCTCTACAACTTTGGTCTATGCAAAAGCCAAATTATTTATCTCGGCCGGGAAGCTGATCGTAGGTAGCGATGTTTCCCATCGACCTAAAAGAAACCTACAACTTCCTCGTGCCATTTCTTGTTGCGGTACGCTCAGACCAACCCTATTTGCGAGGAAGTAGCCGTTTCTCAGTGGTTGGTCTGCCTTCGGATATCACATACGGTCAAGAAGTTAACGGAGACAAGCGGGGAACCCGCCCACCTAGTTTGTTGAACGAAAGAGTGATTGGCGCCCTCAACACTCTTACCGATGGTTAGTGGGGCCCCGATATGGCCATATTGCCGCTCAACCGCACCCCGCTGCATACTTATCTTCAGAAAACGGTGACATCTAGGGCCAGCATTTTGATTATGGGATCCCGCTCTCTAGGATAATTGAACAGAAACATTCGGTCGGAAACAACGCGGTGTTCGGGTATCTCAGCCATGCGGTCCACCGACAGACTATTCCCTTCCCTCGTCTCTGGAGATGCCTGCTGGTGTGCTATTCTCCGGCAGTCCCTTAGGTTGTTCCCCCTTTTCTAGGAATTCTGGAGTGCATTCCTAAGGACTACGAAACTTACTGGCGTTGCTATGCGTTGTGTATCAACTCCGCCGATAAGTCAATGGACGTGGACGATCCTATGCGAACTGTATTTCCGAACAACTCGGCGATTTTCTAATCCGAACCAACTCCAGAAGGCTGTTATCAGTGGAGGTTTCTCCTTCCCTGCATCATGTGGCCGTCGGAGCCAAGCAAACGGATCCACCCTCCATGCCTACCTCATGGTCTCCACATTCCCTAGTCTATCGCTTCAGAATCATCGACATATAAAATAAACACCAAACAGAGCGATTCTTCATTGCAACCTCTCTCAGCGATGGTAATTCCTCGCGAACCATCCTATGCCCTGGGGTCGATTTGCACGTCTTCCAGTACTTGTCTGTCTACGGGGATGTCTGTTCGTTCCGTGTGTTTTCAGATGCGTTTACTCTGCATTTCGATGCTGAGGCATTCGACAGATGAATGTGCACGAAGAAGATATCGGAACGTCCGATGACTCCGTTGACGAACTTAGTGATGTAAGGATAATACTTCCCTGTTCGACTGCCGCGCCAATCCCGCATCTGTAGGATGGAAGCGAAGCGCGAATACCTCCAGCTGCGATACAGACCCACTCGTGCAGAGCGGTAGAGGGCTGCCAATGGACTGGCAAGACGAACGCTCAGCCCTGTGGCATATCCGTTACGTGCAACACTGTCTCGTCGCATTTCAAGGACCATGGTATATTCAAGGTTCGGAAGTCTGTCAAGATTGATTGTCTCTGGATGGGGTGTGGGAAGCGGGTGAGTCGCAAAAACTTTGTCCGACACATACGGGAGGCGCACTTGAGCCACTGTCGGATCAGCAGGGTTGATGCATGAAGTTGTATTTTGTGGATGATGTCGGAGACGGTCAGGAAAAGCTCAGGAATCTTTGCTGTACTGTGATCTAATAGTAAATGTATGCTGTTACACCTTAAGGTCATCTTATCCGGAAAACGGCGAATTCTCCCTGATTCGAACACCGGCTCAGGCCGCCATACGACTGTGGTGAACAAGTTGGAAGCACATCAGCAAACTCCTAGAATACAGCTACTATTACGTATACTGATGAAGAACAATTACCAGATCTCATGCAGGCTAATCATATTTTCATCATGAAGATGGGAAATGTGATCACAGATATAGCATAATCATAATAATCAGACAATGGTAGAAGCCAGGAGTCGCGAAATACACAACCCATTGCCAGAGGGATCCAAAGGTGTTACTGAATTCATCTAGCCACCTCAGGTTGAGCGGCTGTGATCCTGCCATCAGTTGCACCTTGGCCTGTAATTCATGATGTCGCTTTAGCAGTTTTCGACGACCTAGGCCCTCTTCTTCAAGGCGTTTCTCCACATCCTCACATCGTCGTGTCGCTTCCTTGTAACGTCTTCATGCTTCCTCCTGGAGAAGTTACCACTCCTCTATCTCTCATTTCAACGTCTTTCCTCGTCTGGGAGCATTATACCATCAAAGAAACATAATCAAGTAAAGGTTTAGCGATGCTTCGTGGTCTCCACAGAATATGTGGAGTTTCTTTGCCCACCCATCTTCATAAAATATCTGGCATTGTGTGTAGGAATACTATTGCGAGAGCTAAATACAAGTCAGCTAAGCTCTTCGCAACCGTGAAAATTATCTTCGAGTGCATCCTCGAAGTGTAGAACACGAGGAATGGCAAGTGCTCCACCCTGTGCCAACGTGGAGGCAACACTCGGTGAAGCAAGTTTTGACCATTTAGAGCGTCGCAGATGTCTGGGGGCGAATACTGTGCGTGAGAAAGCACAAGGAGCCCCCGGACTTCAGTTCGAGGGCGAGACGTACAGGCGCCATGATGGAGGAAGGAAAACTGTAGCCTTGGACACATGATCTGGGTTGACAAGGGTTCGTTATGTGTATGTCCAGCTCCAAATTCACCTACCAGCATGGTAGTGCCCTACTGGACACCACGTTGTTTCTGAGATCGATAGGGAATTTGGTAGACCATACAAGTTCATCCGCACCCCGTGGTCACTCTTTGTTTCCCGCTTGCAACGTTATCTTAATAGCAGCTTCAATACCCGTCAGGGCTCGCCATAGGACATTGATGATTCCGCGGTCTGGTCATCAAGAGTCAACCAATTGACCTGAGTCCAGAAAGCTGAGCCACACACACCAACTAAAAACTAAAATTGTCATCAAGACTGGGCCTTCCTACAACTTCAGCGGCTTTCAGTTGCATCTGCCTTACATAAAGCCGTCCAACGATCATGCTCGACCCTGGATCTTGTGGGCTTATAATCATAGATAAGACTTACAGGTTCGTTTGCTCTGCGTTGAGAGAGAGCCGAAGCCTTTCCCCCCTTATCGTGCGAGCGGTTTAGTGCCCAGCGACTAGTACCGGGGCGAGTCGAACCACAGCTTGAAGTTGACACACGGGCCTTCAAGTTCCCGCCTGAATATCAATATCGTTTCCTTGAATATATTTTCGGACGCACTCTCTATGCGTTCCATTCTAACGGTCCACGAATGTATTAGCGGTGGGCTTTACGATATACACGGAGTAGTCCTGTGTTCGACCACCGCATCAAGATGCGGCATCTGACAGATTACGGAGATTCTTGAAAACAAGGCAAAAGTCCTCCGCCCGGCATACGATATGGCAGTGCAACCTGGGGGTAAATCGATATGGGGAGCTCCTTGAGGCCCTGCGGTACCTTCTTTGTGGAACGGGTTCGATTAGCGTGTAAAGTTCATCCGACAGATACAGGAACGCCACCTGGGGGTCATGAAGCCCTGGTCAAATGCGTAGCTTTCTCTTCCGCGTAGACAGCATCTTTAATAAATATTTTTGACTGTCGTCTGTTCTGTTTCTGCGGATCGTTCATGGTGCTTACTATCACGTGATCGCGTTTGGAATTTTCGTGACCCGACGCAGTTCTGTTCAGGTTGAAGTCGTCCCTCCGCTGCTCCGTGCGTGAGCCACACCAATGCCCTCGTTTCTCTACGCGATCTTTCATCCACTGCGTACCCTCAATCTATGGCTCGAAAACGACCCCGAAGCCAGCGTACTCGAAGTCCTGTATCTTCTAACCGTATTCTCGGCATTCGGTAT
>JBBPKK010000855.1:0-15163 GCA_038089215.1 Tylopilus vinaceipallidus
AATACTCCTCAGACTTGTTCTCCCTTGTAATCCCTTGTACTTTACATCGTACCTTCGATTCCCTTGTGGAATACATTCCTCTTGACACGTCTCCTGGCCACGGTTAAGTGCCAGCTAGTCCTCTGAATCCTCGACTCGACCTAGCTCGTCGCTAGCGTCGTTATAACTCTTGACTCAACCTAGCCGACTGCTAGAGTTGTTTACTTAGCCCACAAGGAGCCCCCTTGTGTTCTCGTATCGTCTCGACCCCTTGACCCCCAACAAGGGCTACTTCTATCCCTACCCGGGCTAGTCGTAACAAAAGAACAAGTCTCTCTCTCGATCGGCTACTATTCAGTAGGCTGTCACCATTACTCAGAGACCCCCCTCAGACCCCCGCTGGGGCGCTCGCCGTGCTCAGCAACCCTCGATTGTCTTTGACTCCATTGAAGACTCCTCAGACACAGAAGACGTCTCTTCTGATTCCCATTCCTCTGAACCCGACCTTCCCCTCGCATCGCCGGAAGGATCCCTAGACCAAGAACTCGCGCACGACTTCTCCACTCGTGCCACTATCCCTCGAACCCAGACACCCCCGTCCCCAACCCCAGTTCAACGGAACAACCCATTTCCGTTCCCCACTAGAACCCCCGTCTTCACACCCCCTGCCCCCATGTCTTCGAAACCCACAAAACTCCGCCTCAGCACCCCCGAACACTTTGACGGCGACTTCGCCAAGGCAAGGCAATGGCTCAACTCCGTTGTCTTTTATCTCTGTGTCAACACATCAGTTTACGACACAGACGCCAAGAAGATCGCCTACGCCCTCTCATTTATGACTAAAGGAGCCGCCGCTTCCTGGGCATCTAACTTTAGAACCTCCGCCATCAAAGGAGGAGTTATCTCCATGGGATCCTGGGACGACTTCGTCAAGAAGTTCGAATCAGGGTTCAAACACCATGACTCGGTCAACCACTCGATTTCCTGGTTGACGAACTCTCGCGTCATTCCCCGAAGGGATGGCACCCTCGTCCCCTCCCTCACAGAATACAACTCCTCGTTTAACAACCACGTCGCCATCACTGAGATCACTGATCAGAATGTTCTGATCAACTTCTATTCAAACGGACTCCCAAACTCCATCGTCACGAAAATTCTGACTATGGATAAGACCCCCGCTACTCTGGAAGAATGGCAGAGTAAAGCCCTCTCCTTCCACGCCCATCAGATCCGAATCAACGATATCCTCTCCCGCCGCCGTAACCCCGAAAAGACGTTCTATCAGAACTTCTCCCCACAGAAGACGACTCAGAAAGACCCTGACGCCATGGATGTAGATGCTGTCAGAGTTCCAAAGCTCACCCCTGAAGAACGAAAACGGTGTTTTGAGAAGGGTCTTTGTCTTCGCTGCCGCAAGGCAGGCCACCGAGCCAACGCCTGCCCTGCCTTTCCCCCCTCCGCTCCGACCCCAGCTAAAAGGAAACCTGCCGTCCAACAAGTCAAGGAGGATGTTCCCTCCCTTATTCAGTTAGATGACGAGGATGAAGAAGTTGTTGGACGGGTATTCTTTGGAAAGCCGGGTTTTTAGAAAAGGAGCCTCGATCAATGCGAGTAACTCCTTCCCCTTCACCGAGCATCAATGTAGTTGTATCCCTATCTGCTAAAACAATACAGATCCCCATTCAACTCATTGAACCGTCCGCCTCGATGAAAACCGTCGACACCCGAGCCCTAGTAGATTCTGGGGCTGATCTCAACTGCCTTGACTGGAGTTTCGTACGAAAACACAAACTCCAGACCACCCACCTCGACCTCCCGATCCCCGTCCGAAACGTGGACTCTTCATATAACAAAGATGGAGCAATCAAATTCTCCACCACCCTTTGTATCAACGTTGAAGGAATCGCAACCTTCGCCACTTTTCACGTCATGAACTGTGGATCCCAGAACGTAATCCTTGGAGCCCCTTGGCTCAGAAAAGCCAACCCAATCATCGACTGGTCGACCCAGACCCTCGAAATCCTTGAGGAGAAGGATGAGTCGTCCCTCCTATATCAACTGCACAAAAAGGACTCTGAACGAGCCGACAAGGCTTACCCTTGAACATCCTCACCCCCCCCCAGGTCAACACTCCGTGTAGAAACCGATGAACACCTCTGGAACTACCTCAACTACGAATTCCCCGACCCCTTCGTCCGATGAGCCAAGGACACCTTCCACATCAATCGAATCATCAAATGTGGACATCGATTCATTAGACCCTCAATCATTGCCAAGCTCACCCACGCCACCGAGCTAGCCATGGAGGCCGAGAAGGCCAAGCCCAAGACTGAGCTACCCTCGGAATACTCTGCGTTCGCCAACGTCTTCTCGAAAGAAGCCACAGACCACGTACCCCCTTCTCGACCCTACGACCACGAGATTAATCTCAACGACTCCTTCGTACCCAAGATAGGAAAAATTTATCCCCTCTCCCCTGACGAACGAAAAGCAACCGAGGACTTCCTTGAAGAAAACCTCGCTGCTGGAAAAATCTGCCCTTCCAACTCCCCTCAGGCCTCTCCCTTCTTCTTTGTCAAAAAGAAGGACGGCAAACTCCGCCCCTGCCAAGATTACCGATACCTAAACGAACATACCGTTCGTGATGCCTATCCCCTTCCATTAATCTCCGACCTCATCGACAAGCTCAAAGGAGCCAAGGTCTTTACCAAGTTCGACGTTCGTTGGGGATACAACAACGTCCAAATCAAGGATGGACATCAATGGAAGGCAGCCTTCATTACCCACAAAGGCCTTTTTGAACCCACAGTCATGTTCTTTGGCCTCACTAACTCCCCCGCCACCTTCCAAAGATTCATGAACGATTCCTTCAGAGATATGATCGCTGAAGGATGGCTGGTCGTTTACATGGATGATCTCCTCATCTTTTCCCCTGACGAAGCCACCCACATTGAACGGACCAAACGTGTCCTACAACGAATGGAGGAACTCGACCTCCACCTTAAACTCGAGAAATGTACCTTCGCTGCCTCGAAGGTGGAATACCTCAGCATGATAGTCAAGCCTGGTCACATCGCCATGGACCCCGTGAAACTGGACGGCATTGCCAAATGGCCTGAACCGACTTCCCTCAAAGAAGTGCGGTCATTCTTGGGATTCGCCAACTTCTATCGGCATTTTATCCCCGACTACTCCACCGTCGTCCGCCCCCTCGTAGATCTCACGAAGAAAACCTCCCCCTGGAGCTGGTCCTCTTCTTGCCAAAAAGCATTCCTTACCTTGAAGGACCTGTTCCTCTCGAAACCAGTCCTCCAATTCCCTGACCTCGCCCACCCCTTTGCCATTGCCACCGACGCATCCGCCTTTGCATCCGGAGGAGTCCTCTTACAGACCGATGCCAACGGGGATTGGCACCCTTGTTCCTATCTCTCCCAATCGTTCTCACCCGCAGAACGAAATTACGATATCTACGACCGCAAACTCCTCGCTGTCATTCGCGCCCTGAAGTCCTGGCGGCATTACCTCCAAGGATCCGCCACTCCCATTCAAGTATTCACCGACCACAAGAACCTCACCTACTTCCAACAACCCCAACACCTGAACCGCCGACAGGCCCGTTGGCTCCTCGACCTTGCAGATTTCGATCTGCAGCTTATCCACGTCCCCGGAAAGCTCCTTGCCGCCCCCGACGCCCTCTCTCGCCGACATGATCTCCTTCCCCCATCTGGAGACAACTCGTCCACAACTCTCCTCCCCGAGTCCCTCTTTGTCAATACCATTGACACTGCCCTCTGGGACAAGATCTCCTCGTCCTCTGCCTCCGACCCCCTCGTCGTTGACGCACTGCAGCAACTCACGGACACCTATCTTCCCCCCTCCATCCACAAACGCCTCGCCGACTTTCAATCGGTCGATGGCGTCCTCACCTATCAAGGTCGTGTCTACGTTCCCGCCGACGCCACACTCTGCCGCTCCATTCTCCAACGGTGCCACGACCACGAGACGGCTGGTCACCCTGGATATTTGAAGACCCGCCAGCTCGTGGCTTCGGAGTTTTGGTGGCCTGGGCTCGCCACCTTCGTCAGGAAGTATGTCGAGGGCTGTGCATCCTGCCAGCGCTCTAAGGCCAACACGCACCCCACCGTCCCGCCTCTCCACCCGATCCCCTCCTCTGCCACTCGCCCCTTCCAGCAGGTCTCCTGCGACCTCATTACCGACCTTCCTCCGTCCTCCGGCTTTGATTCCCTGTTGGTCGTGGTTGACCACGGGCTTACTAAGGGGGTAATTCTCTGCCCCACCAAGAAAACGTGTACCGCAGAAGACATTGTGTCGTTCTTTTTCCTCAAAGTTTACTCCCGGTTTGGCCTTTACGACAAAATCATCTCCGATCGTGGATCACAATTCGCCTCCACCTTCGCCCGAGCCCTTGGAAAACTCCTGAAATATGATTTGTCCTTGTCCACCGCCTACCACCCCCAGACCGACGGAGAAACCGAATGAGTCAACCAAGAAGTTGAAACCTATCTCCGCATCTTCTGCGGGAATAATCCCACGTCATGGAGCAAACTAATCCCGCATGCCGAGTTTGCTCACAATCACCGCCCTCACTCCGTCACCGGCAAATCTCCGTTCTATCTCATGATGGGATATGAACCCCGTGCCCTTCCTTCTGTCCTCGCTTCCTCCGACGTTCCCGCGGTCAATGACCGAATCAAGAACCTTATCGCCGCCCGAGATGAAGCCCTCGCCGCCCACGAACTCGCCCGACAGATGGTCGCTGCTCGCATGAAACGAAAGTTCACCCCCTTCGGCAAAGGAGATAAGGTGTGGCTAGAAGCCAGGAACTTGAAAAGATCCATCATCAACCCCAAGTTTGCCCCGAAACGTGAAGGACCCTTTACCATCACCAAGGTACTGTCCCCGATCACGTACCAACTCCGCCTCCCCAAAACGTGGAAGATCCACCCTGTGTTCCACGCCTCCCTCTTATCGCCCTATCGAACCAACGACATTTATGGCCCTACCTTCCCAACACCACCTCCTGACCTTATCGATGGAGAAGAAGAATTCGAAGTCGAAAAGATCATACGCCACAGAGGAACCCCGATGGCCCGATGGTTCCTGATCCGATGGAAAGGATACCCACCGGAAGATGACTCCTGGGTCCCAGAACGGAATCTTAAACATTCCAAGTCCGCTCTGGAGGAATATAAGAACCTTTGTCCCTCCACCTTTCCCTCATCCCCTTTGAAAACCCCCACTCGCAAACGCAATGGCCATTGAATTCCCTCGCCCCTCCGACTTCACTGACGCTACCTCCTCCGTCTCCGACCCCACCACGCTGGTGGACAACACCCCGTCCTCGCCTCGATCCCCCTCGCTCCCACCAATTCATAGAACCCCCATCTCATCCGTCGCCGTTCCTCTCTCTGGACTTGAATTCCACGCTGGCACCCCCTCTCCGAGTTACCTCTCCGTTGTCCAAGATTTCATTGCCGACTCCCATCTCGCTGTCCCCATCGGAGCCCATCTTGACATGGAATCCCCTCTGTTCCACCTTTACCAAGCGCTGCTGCAGACTGAACGACTCCAGAACGCTGCTCGCCTTGCCCCCTACCAGCTTAGTGGGGTATCCATTGCCTATACCGAAACCATCCGCACCGTTTACAGAGAGCTTCGCCACGCCCTAGGAACGCTAGCGTACCAACTGGAAATGGGAGAATTCCTTACCGACCTAGATTGGTACCTTCGCGAGCTGGGCTCCACCCCCGCCACGTCCACACCATCCGCCTCGTCCTCCCCGTTAGACGAAGAAGAACTCGCTGCTCTGGAGCAGTCCGACGCCTACATGACAGGTTTTGACGGACGAATGATCCTCTCGTCCAACCACCCTCGATATCACGACTCGTGCTTTCATTGTCATCGACTAGGCCACATCCGCGTTCACTGCCCCTATTATGAATGCCCCTGTGCCGTCGCTTCCAACCCGGCCACACTCAAGCACGATGCCCCCTGATGCTCCATCGAACCCGTCCCCCCTTGTTCTCCTCTTCGTCTCCCACATCCTCACGATCCTCTAGATCCTCTGGATCTAGACATAACTACCGCCATGCCACCGCCAGGATCTCCTCTGGAGGACGTCCCCCTCACCCGATTCCTCCCCCTCGCATGAGAATTCGAACCCCATCCCCTCAGTCGTTCCCCGAAGGCTATGACAGCCCATATGACTCCACTGGTGAGGCGAACATGACCGGTTCCCCTGTTCACCACTCTTTTGACCTGTAGGTCTTCACTGGAGTTTCAGACGTACTAAGGGGGTAATGTTACGATTCGTTCATTCGCTCCTGTACCGCCATACGCTGGTTCGACTCTCACCCTGGACTATCTTTTCTTTTCTTCTGTGATGACTCATCCCATTCCCACGCCTACCCTAAAGCGCGATGACTCACTCTTATCTCTGACCAATCGCCTTTATCTCTCACTTGCTTCGTCATCACTTCTTCCATTTCTCACACTTGCCCTAAAGCGGTCCCCTCGAGTATATAAACCCTTCGATACCGCAGAATACTCCTCAGACTTGTTCTCCCTTGTAATCCCTTGTACTTTACATTGTACCTTCGATTCCCTTGTGGAATACATTCCTCTTGACACGTCTCCTGGCCACGGTTAAGTGCCAGCTAGTCCTCTGAATCCTCGACTCAACCTAGCTCGTCGCTAGCGTCGTTATAACTCTTGACTCAACCTAGCCGACTGCTAGAGTTGTTTACTTAGCCCACAAGGAGCCCCCTTGTGTTCTCGTATCGTCTCGACCCCTTGACCCCCAACAAGGGCTACTTCTATCCCTACCCGGGCTAGTCGTAACACACCTCCTGTTACGATTCGCCCTATGCTACCAGTATCACACGGACTTAGCATCTTTTCTTTATTAAGCACGTGACCGTGAGACTTAGCACATGACTAGTTCACGTGACGACCGGCTACGGAGGGATCCGAGCTGTCTGGTGTCAGGCACGCACGTGGTAGGGGCTAGACCCTTATCTGCCTCATGTATCCAATCACCGCTCCACGAGGAGCTTATCTCTGATCGCCGTGCCTTGTGGCACTCTAGACCACCTCATGTTAGGCACGAATCTCACGATACGTCATATGCTTACTGTACCTTCCCACATGACATCATGCTATGTAGATACGCACGGACCTTTAGTCAATATGTACAAACATGTCCCTATGGTATATATACTTGAATGATATTGCCCAAGGACCTTAGTTAAGTCCTTGTGGCTATTCCCCTCAATCTTAGCTCTTATAAGCCTAGTACCAGAGTAGCCTGAGCCAAGTCTAGTACTGGTTTTGGGTTGCGCTACACCTCCCAGACCTTCCAGAAACCCCAATTGACCTGTACAGGTCAGGACCACTGAAACTACTCATATCCCACTGACCAATCCAACTAGAAACCCAGATAACTCCATTTTCGCCTATGTAAACTCCTTTAGAGCAAAAGGGATATCTCATGACCTCATTCTAAGAAACCTTTGCATCTGCCATGATGATAATTACAAGGAGGAAGAAGAAACCCCTACTGCCTCTACTTTGGGTTTTTAGCTCAAGAAGAAAAGAAGTTGATGATTTCTTCCCAGTATGTTGCCCCCATGTATACTACCACTATAAGAGAATCTTCTATGCATCTTCTGATTTTCTTACAATGTGGGAGCAAACCCAAAGTCAATCTAGATGCCCTTATTGACAGCGGAGCCACTGGATATTTTCTCTCCTGGGAACAAGTCTGACAACATCACCTACCTCTTTTCTGCCTCCCAAACCTAATTATTGCCCATAACATAGATGGAACTAAAAACTCTGATAGAACCATACATTTTGTAACCACCCTGAAAGTATCTCTTGCCAATTCCACCACCTGCCATACCCAGACCTTTTTTGTCACCAACCTTGGAAAGGAAAAAGCCATCTTAGGCCTACCATGGCTAAAATGCATCAATCTGACCATTGATTGGAGAACTGGACAATGTTTCATCCCAGATGAACCTATAGCATTCCCACCCGATTCCCACCTCAACCTGTACCTTAACAAAACAACCCTCTCCACCTCCCTTGCCATGACAGCCACAAAGGAGGAAATATCCCTTCCTAACACCTACAAAGAATTTGCTGATATCTTCACAGAACCACCCCTTGGTGAGTTACCCCCTTCTTGAGGAGAATGGGACTTTTGTATCAATCTGAATGATGACTTTGCCCCAAAAATTGCTAAAATATACCTGCTCAACCCAGAGGAACAAAAAGCCTGTAAGGAATTCACTCAGGAAAATGTTAAAGCAGGAAAGATTCAACAATCAACATCCCCTCAGGCTTCCCCCTTTTTCTTCATAGCAAAGAAAAATGGCAAGCTCCGCCCTTGCCAGGACTATCACTACCTCAACTCCCACACTGTCTGAAATACCTACCCCCTTCCTCTCATTTCTGATCTCATTGATGGTTTCAAAAATGCCAGGTACTTCACCAAGTTTGACATTTGATGGGGCTACAACAATGTCCACATCCATAAGGATGACATCTGGAAGACAGCTTGGGTAAACTCAGAGGGGCTCTGGGAGTCACTTGTCATGTTCTTCGGTTTTGTCAATGCCCCTTCTCACTTCCAAGCACTCATGAAGCACATCTTCTGGGATATGATTGCAGAAGGCTGGTTGAATATTTACATGGATGATTTAGGATTTGAAACTGAAGACCTCCCTCTCCACCAGGAACAAACTTGATGAGTTCTGCAATGACTATGGGAAGAGAAGATGTACCTCAAATTATCCAAGTGCTCTTTCGACCAAGACCACATGGAATACTTGGGTATGATAGTTTGCCACAACTCTGTCCACCTTGATCCTATTAAACTCAATGCCATCTCCTCCTGGAAACTCCCCTCCAATGTCAAAGGAGTATGATCTTTCCTTGGATTCTGCAACTTTTACTGACGCTTTATACCCAACTTCTCTACCATTGCTTGCCCCCTTATTGATCTCACCAAATCCTTCTCCATCTGAAAATGGGATACCAACCAGGAAATTGCCTTCCATTCCCTCCAATCCACCTTCACCTCACAACCAGTCCTCACCATGCCTGACCTGAACAAACCATTCTCTATCATGACTGACACTTCCCTTGTGGCCTTTGGTGAAATCTTACTCCAAACTGATGACAATGGTGACCTCCATCCCTGTGCCTACCTATCTCAAACCTTCTCCCAGGCTGAACGAAATTACAACATCTATGACTGGGAACTCCTTGCAGTCATCCACACTCTTACAGCCTGGAAACACTATCTCCGAGGCACTGGACATCTTGTCACTGTCATTACTGATCATAAAAACCTGTCTTACTTCTGCCAACCTCAGCATCTGAGTCAATGCCAGGCCAGATGGCTCCTTTTCCTGCAAGATTTTGACTTGCAGTTCAAGCATGTCCCCGCTTCCCAGGTCACCCCTGCTGACACCCTATCCTGATTTTCCTACCCCCCTACTATCATGGATAACAAAAACATCACACTCCTCCCTGATCCTTTGTTCATCCAAACCCTCGATGCTTCCATTGCCTCCAAACTCACCTCCTCCACCCCCTCTGACCCCTTTGTTCTCACTGCACTACAACATCTTGCTGACTTGGATACCCCTCTGGCTTGCTCTCACCCATCTGACTGGTCCTACATGGATAACCAGCTGTATTATTGAGGGCACCTTTACATCCCTGCTCTGCTTTGCCATGACCTGGTTGCCCACCTACACTCCTCCCCCAGCTCTGGCCATGGTGGTATTTTTTGTACTCAGGCATTGGTGCAGCATGATTATTGGTGGCCAGGACTTGCCTCCTTCATCCACAAGTATGTCCAGGGCTGCCCCACCTATCAGGCCAACAAGGTCAACACCCATCTGACTGTTCCAGCACTATCCCCTCTTTCCTCCTCTGCTACTCACCCCTTTCAACAGATTTCCCTAGATCTTATTACCAATCTGCCCCCTTCTGACAGTTTTGATTCTATTCTGGTTGTGGTTGACCATGGACTCTCAAAGGGGGGTATTTTTATCCCTTGTACCAAAACCATTGACACAGCAGGTGTTGCAGCACTCTTTTTCTGCCACATCTACCCCTGATTTGGACTCCATGACAGAGTCATCTCTGATAGGGGGCCCCAATTTGCATCTGCCTTCAGCCTAGAATTGGCTAGACTCCTCCAATATGATGTGGCCCTATCTTCTCCTTATCACCCTCAAACAGATGGCCAAATGGAACATCTCAATCAGGAACTTGAAATGTACCTCTGTATCTATTGCCAAGGTTCTCCCACATCCTGGTCTCAATTTCTTCCTACAGCCAAATTCACACACAACTCCTCTCTCCACTCTTCCACCCACCAATCACTGTTCTACCTCATGATGGGATATGAACCCATTCCTACCCACCCCTGGGAAAGACATTCCTCCCAGCTCTGGAACAATGAATGACAGCCTTAGACAAAGCAAGGAAAGAAGCCCTTGCTGCTCATGAAAAAGCTTGCTTAATCATGAAAGACAGAGTTTGCTCCAAGTTTGTCCCCTGGAAACAAGGAGACAAAGTCTGGCTAGAGGCCAGAAACCTCTGATTCCCTGGAGCACATCCTAAGCTCTCCCAATGACACCATGGCCCCTTTCCCATAGAAAAAGTAATCTCCCCCCTTGCCTATTGCTTGAAACTTCCCCCAACTTGAAAGATTTACCCAGTCTTCCATGCTTCTCTTCTTTCCTCCTTTAAAACTACCACTGAACATGGAACCCTCTTCTTAGAACCACCCCCAGAGGATATAGGTGGAGATGAGGAGTATGAAACCAAAATGATCCTTGCTCATCATGGATCTCACCAAAGAAGACAATTCCTGGTCAGATGGAAGGGATATTCATCAGCTGAAGACACCTGGGAATATGAAGACAATTTGGAACACTCCCAAGAACTCCTCGATGCTTATAAGTTTGACCATCCCCTGGAATTCCCCTCATCATATCCCACACCAACCTAACTACCATGTCCTCCCTATCCTCCTACATCTCCTCCCCCTCTGCCTCTCCTGAATCCCAATCTTCCCCCCTGTCTGCTGACTTGCCCATCTTACCCATTCTGGAAGAATTTCCCATTCACCTCAATTGTCTGCTGGTTGACCAGCTCTGTATCATTTTAGCCACAGTTTTAGAAAGCCCCACACTTACCTTCACCTTGGAACAGTCCACAGTATTCCCTGGAACCACCCTTCTCCCTCCACTTGCTAACATCTATTGTTTCATCACCCTCAGTCGTTTCCACCTAGCCAATTTCCCCCTTGCTGAACCATGCTCTCAGGTATATGATTCTCTCACTCAGGGAATGGTGGAATCGAGTAACCTAGTTCTAGACCTCTTAGCTGCTGAAGGGCTTGGTATGCTGCTGGACTTCCTACCCCCCAACCTCCTTTGCCCTCACATTCATCCCATTCTCAAACTCCTCTCCAGCCCCAACCTCTGTTACTATCTACACCCCCTGAGCTATCATAAAGACCCCATCCCTCATGGTACTTCCATCTCTCTGGCCAATCACCTCTCCTCTCCACCCCTCCTTCCATCTGACATCCAGGAAGCAGAATGAAAGTTGTTCTTTCAGGACAGGTGACACTCATCTCCCTTTGCAAGCGTTTGCACCAACTGGAGGGGACAACCTCATTGTTAAACTCGGGGACAAACGGTGGGCATACAACTCCGGAATGCCAGAGTTGGTGGTTGGATGGAACTTGGCTTCACCTTATGTGGTGCGCCCTTGCTTCGACTTGGTCCTGGATTTACGAACGGAGGGTCAGAGGCCAGAGGTGAAAGTCATGCAACAACAACCAGGAGGGAGAGTGAGAGCGTCAAGTTAAATCAATATTTGAACTGAGGAATACAGGGCGTATTCTACAGGGTTTATATATGAGAGGGAATGTATGTATTAGTAAGTCCAGATGTCAAATGTCAAATGTCAGGATGTCAAGTATTGGAGCAACGTGTACCTGTATCACATCGGAGTGAAACATGTCAGAAGTGTCTAAACTAAAATAGAATGTGATGGCTCCTCAGAGTCCCTCAGAGTGGGTGAAACATGTAAGAGGAGCATAAGGGGTAAGGTGTCAAGAAGAGTCATAGGGTGTTAGTAATTTTATCGTAAAGGTCTGAGTGTTGTATGTATGGAGATGAAAGAGATTGAACTGGGGTTGGTACTGGAGTTGGTACTGGATATATTGGAGTTGGGCTTGGTGGATTTCAGGATATAACAGTATCCCCCTCTTAGGCCTGAATTCTTGAAGGCCGCTTTGACTCACATGACTTTGTTGACCCAGTCAGAGCTGAAATAGCCGAGTGTGGAACATGTGGATTATATAAGTCGAGTCTTTAGCTGGAAAATTTTCTCCATCACCCACCATCACCACCTCCTGTTACACAAGGTTCAATGTAATGCAAGCAATGAAGCAAAGCAGTACGAGGTCTCCATGTTCACAAGTTGCTCACTGACATAGAGCTAACGATGTTTGCCACAGAAAGGATACTAAGAGAGATTGCAGGCCAATCACTCAAAGAATGCTAGACACTATGTATAATTGCACAGATTTAGCTGGGGATTCCCCAAGCTAATTCATAGTCCTTAAATACATCCTGTGTACTTTAGGGCTGGTGTGAGACAAAACAACAAAAGAAGATGCTGCAGAGAATCATTGTAAACAATAAGAACTATTGGGGCAGTGTCTGCAGCATTAGAATGTTCTGATAGAACGAAATGGTAACTAGGAACCAGTACAGCAGAGATGCCATGTGATGAGAAGGAAAAGCGAGAGCGAAAGGCAAAGGACATGGATAAGCATATACCATAAGGCTTTGAGGATGACAAGAATGAGCCCTAGGATGAATAAATGTACATATAAGTGTAGAGGAAGGAAAGGAAAGAAGAATAGGCAGAGAAAATGTAACACCTCCCATGTCCACCCACCCCGACATTGAGACCTGGAATGATGTGCACCTTGCGGAGAGCGTCGACGATGATGACGTGCTGTGGAACACCAAGGCCACCAAGTGGAGATGACACACAAAAGCGAAGAAAGAGATGGAAGAGCAGAGGAAGACGGAGGAGGCCACTAGAAGGAAGAAGGCTGAGGAGGAGGCCACATGGGTGAGGGCTGAGAAGGTCACAGCAGTGAAGAGGCAGGCAGAGGCTGAAGCAGCAGCAAAGAAGCGGGTGGAGCAGGTACAAGCAGAGCAGGAGTGTGGGAGACTGGGCTCCGGGAAGGGGAAGGCGAGCGAGCTGGTGATGTACTGGAGGTGTGAGGACCGGGGGCTGGACTGTACACAGGGGACTGGGAAGTCCACATTGTGCATAGAGTGCCAGGAGGTGAAGGCGAAGTGTGAGTGCCCTGGGGAAGAGAAGCCAGAGAGGAAGAGAAAGCATAGGGATGGGGCAGACACGAATGCCAATGAGCAAGTCTGGAAGAAGGTCTGGGGGGAGGAGGCACTGGAGGTGACACAGGTGGGGCTGGTGGAGGCTGCCAAGATCATTGCCAAGTTGCTAGATGACTTGTGCAATGTTCTGAGGGGGCGGCTGGACCAGCAGTGCCTTCTGCTGGGACAGCTAGTGGAACTGAGGGTGGTGGAGGTGTACCTGGACAATGGGTTTGAAGACGAGGAGGTGGAGTGTGCAGAGGCAGCAGTGGAGGCAGAGGAGTGCCGGGCGGAGGCTGAAGAGGCGTTGTTGGAGGGGCAGGGAGATTTGGAGGGTGGAGATGAGGAAGAGGGTGAGGACAAGGAAGGAGATGACGAGGAGGCAGGCAAGGAGTAGATAGTAAAAATGGTGGTTGCTCATGATATAAAAATCCGGAGTCAATCAGAGTGAGGTCTGGGCTTAGTCGGATACTGGAGGTGAAAAACTTCAACCAATTCAGATGCATGACCAAGTTCTGTGGCCAGCAACCAACTAGTTTCTTCTTTGGTACCTTCATATCTGGACCACCGGACCAAATACAACAACTTGCAATTTCACCTTCGTCTGTCTATCTTCAAGTCCAAAATCTTGGAGATCTTGTACTCTGGTTCGCCATCCACCTCAACCAGAGGTGGAGGAGGCTGATGGCGATTGGGAATGGTGTTCAGGGTGGTGGGTTCTAATTGAGAAACGTGAAATACTGGATGTATGGACTTCATGTTCTCTGGAAGTTGGAGGGTAAAAGAGAGGGAGCCAGCTTGCACAATGATCTCATATGGCCCTAAGTTCTTCTCGGATAGTTTTTTGGAGGGTCGTGTGGACCAGAAGTACTTAGCTTTGACAAAAACTGTTACAGCTTACAGCCAAGTTGTCGTAGGAACCCTAAGTTATGGGTACAAGTAAAGACTTAGCTAAGGTCTAAGCATATGACAAGGACAACGGTCCAGGCCACAGGAAGGCCGATTATGTAAGATGATGTCACGATGACATCATATATGACATCATAGGTCTAGAATGACCTTATCTATGATGTAGACACATGAGGGAGCCGCATGTAGGCCTAGAACCCCTCACAAGTACTTATTTAGTAAGGGACCAGGAATGGTTCCCACCTTATCTAAGATAGTACCTTACATGCATGGACCATGTAGTCAATAGGTACAAACAACCATGTACGTATATATAGTTGAATGTAACGCCCCAAGAACTAGTCAAGTTCTTGTGGCAATCTCCCCACTACTAAGGAGCCTCACACCCATCTATGACAACTCCCTTCAAGCACTCTTCTCATATGACCCAAAGCCTAAGCCATGCTATATGCTGGTAGTGGGTTATTAAGCGTTACAAAAACCTGATCACCGAGCTTGAAGTCTGGTGCTAGAGTTTGCTTGGCATCTGCAGGGCCTTGGTAACGCTGCTGGGCTGCAGCTATTTCTTCTCGGAGGAAGTTGTGAAGGGAATCTGTTACGATTCGCCCTACGACGAGTATCACAATCTTAGACTTAGTCGTTTCTTTTCTTATTGAGCACGTGACCGTGAGACTTAGCACATGACTAGTTCACGTGATGACCGGCTTTGGAGGGATCCGAGCTGTCCGGATGTCAGGCACGCACGTGGTAGGGGCTAGACCCTTATCTGCCTCATGTATTTAATTACCGCACCACGAGGTGCTTAT
>JBBPKK010000856.1:0-15157 GCA_038089215.1 Tylopilus vinaceipallidus
ATGTAGATACGCACGGACCAGTAGTCAATAGCTACAAACATGCTGTATGGTATATATACTTGAATATGACGACCCAAGGACCTCAGTTAAGTCCTTGTGGCATTCCCCCTCTACTTGACTCGTTATACATATGGACCGATCATGCAAACCTTCAGTATTTTATGACCAGTCAGAACCTTAACTGGCGGCAGGCACGCTGGGTGCAATGGTTATCCCGCTTCAATTACGTACTCGTGAGAAAACCAGGAACAAGCATGGGAAAAGCTGACGCCCTTTCGAGAAGGGAAGACCACGCCGTGGGAATCGAAGATGACAATAAAGAAGTAATCGTCATCCCGAATTCACGGATAAGGAGATCCGAGATCACCAATGTAACCTCGGAAGAAGAGGAAATATTGAAGAGCATCCGAGATGCCACCTTGCTGATGAAAGAATCCGATATGAAGGGAGAAGTGAAAGAAGGCTTCCTCTACCGTGAAAATAAGATATTCGTGCCCAAAGGGGATATCCATCAGCGAATCATAACTTTATACCACAACTCCACCATAGCAGGACACGGAGGAGTAGCCAAGACCATGGAGTTGATCTCCCGATATTATACCTGGGAAGGAATGCACCCCCAGATCAAAAACTACTGCTCCCGATGCGAAAGGTGTAATTGGATGAAACCAACGAATCAAGCAGTACCTGGTAAATTATTACCCCTCCCAGTACCAGAAGGACCCTGGAAGGATATCTCCGCCGATTTCATAACAGACTTGCCCCAATTGGATGGATACGACACGATCCTAGTGGTCGTTGATAGATTCTCTAAAGAGGCATGCTTCATCCCCACCAACAAGACTATTACAAGTAAGGGGACGGCAAAACTTTATAGAGATAACGTATGGAAGCATCATGGACTTCCTTCTTCTATTGTATCAGATTGAGGACCGCAGTTCGCATCACAGCTTTCCACCCACAAACGGATGGGCAGACGGAAAGAGTAAATCACGAATTACAGCAATATCTATGACTGTATTGTGCAGAAAAACAAGATCAATGGGCAGAATGGTTGAGCCTAGCCCAGTTTACGTACAACAATCGGCAATCTTCTTCCACGAAGAAGTCCCCGTTCCAGGTCACACGGTCATATGAACCAAGGATGGGAATAGAGCCGACTCACGCCAAGGTGCCTGCAGCACAGGATTTCCTAGATGGGATGAGGTTGACCTTGGACCAGGTCAGAGAAAACCTCGAAAATAGACGAAAATCCATGAAAGCGCAAGCCAATAGGAAATGATCCAACGCGCCAGAATATAAAGTAGGGGATAAGGTTTGGCTCAGTACCGAGAACCTTAATCTCCGGGATACACAAATCAGCCGAAAGCTGACTGAGCGATGGCTCGGCCCGTATAAGTTATTAGAAGTCGCTAACGACCAGAATGTTGTAAAACTACAGCTCCCACGTGGCATGAGAATTCACCCGGTAGTGAACGTCTCCCGTGTGAAACCCTATAAGGAACGCCTTGATGGCCAACCGACCTACAAGCCTGGACCTGTGAAGGTTACGGAAGATGGTTCTGAGGAATTCAAGGTCGAATACATGATCGCCTCGAGGATGAAGGGTCGACGTCTGGAGTACCTAGTCCACTGGTCTGGATATGGGGAAGAAGATTGGACATGGGAGCCCGTCGAGAACCTCGGATCAGCAAAGACGGCAGTGGCTGATTTCCATCAGAAGAACCCGAACGCTCCCAGGAAGCTTAACTTTATTGACGTTGACCGTTTCCACGGCCTTTTTAGGCCTTATGACGTATTTACCAATTGTGACCCTATTTGGAATTGTCTGGAATCCGATTCTTAGGTGGGGGGTAGTGTTACGATCTGCCCTACGGATGAGTATCACAATCTTAGACTTAGTCGTTTCTTTTCTTATTGAGCACGTGACCGTGAGACTTAGCACATGACTAGTTCACGTGACGACTGGCTTGGAGGGATCCGAGCTGTCCGGATGTCAGGCATGCACGTGGTAGGGGCTAGACCCTTATCTGCCTCATGTATTTAATCACCGCGCCTCGTGGCACTTATCTTTGATCGCCGTGCCTCGTGGCACTAACGCCGCACCTCATGGTGCTCTAGACCACCTCATGCAGGCACAGTCTCCCACGAGACGTCATTATGATATCATTCCCTCTCACGATATGTCATACATACCTATGTAGATACGCACGGACCAGTAGTCAATAGCTACAAACATGCTGTATGGTATATATACTTGAATATGACGACCCAAGGACCTCAGTTAAGTCCTTGTGGCATTCCCCCTCTACTTGACTCGTTATAAGCCTATTGTGAGAGTAACCTGAGCCACGCTATATGCTGGTAGTAGGTTGCACTTCAGAACCTTGGCAGTATATACGGAGGTACGTTTCAAGTTCTTGATTGAGACGCTCGGTTTGGCCGTCGGTTTGAGGGTGGTAAGGCGAAGATAAGGCTACGTCATACTGGAGGAGTCTAGCCAGTTCTAGGCTGAATGTGGATGCAAATTGGGGTCCTCTATCAGAGATGACCCTGTCATGGAGTCCAAATTGAGGGTAAATATGGTGGAAAAAGAGTGCTGTGACACCTGCCGTGTCAATGGTTTTGGTACAAGGGATAAAAATACCCCCCTTTGAGAGTCCATGGTCGACCATGACCAGAATAGAATTGAAGCCGTTGGAAGGGGGCAGGTCCGTGATGAGGTCAAGGGATATCTGTTGGAAGGGGCAAGTGGCAGAGGAGGGAAGAGGGGACAGTGCCGGCACAGTTGGGTGAGTATTGACCTTGTTCGCCTGACAGGTGGGGCATCCTAGGACATACTTGTGGACAAAGGAGGCAAGGCCCGGCCACCAGTAGTTCCGCTGGACCAGTGCTTGAGTGCGGAAAATACCCCCATGCCCTGAACTTGGGGAAGAGTGCAAGTGGGCAACGAGATCGTGGTGGAGCGGGGCCAGTATGTAAAGGCGGCCTTGGTAGTACAGCTGGCTGTCGATATAGGACCAGTCAGAGAGGTGTGAGCAAGCGAGGGGTGCATCCGAGTTAGTGAGGTGCTGTAAAGCAGTGAGGACAAAGGGATCCGAGGGGGTAGAGGAGGCAAGCTTGGAGGCAATAGAGGCATCAAGGGTTCGTACAAACAAGTGGTTGGGGAGGAGGGTGACGTCCTCATTGTCGGTAACAGTCGGGGGGTAGGAGAATCATGATAGGGTATTGGCTGGGGCGACTTGGGAGGTGGGGACATGTTTGAATTGCAAATCGAAGTCTTGGAGGAAGAGTAGCCATCGGACCTGGTGCCAACTCAGGTGTTGGGGCTGGTGGAAGTAAGAAAGGTTTTTATGATCAGTGATAACAGTGACTGGGTGCCCAGTGCCACGGAGGTAGTGTTTCCAGGCAGTAAGGGCATGGATGACAGCCAGGAGTTCCCGATCGTAGATGTCATAATTCTGTTTGGCTTGGGAGAAGGTCTGGGAGAGGTAGGCACAGGGATGGAGGTCACCGTTGTCGTCAGCTTGGAGTAGGATTCCTCCGGAGGCTACAAGGGAGGTGTCGGTCATGATAGAGAAGGGTTTGTTCAGGTCGGGCATGGACAGTATTGGTTGGGAAGTGAAGGCAGATTGCAGGGAGCAAAAGGCAGTTTCTTGGTTGGTACCCCATGTCCAGGTGGAGGAGGATTTGGTGAGGTCGATGAGAGGGCGAGCAATGGTGGAAAAGTTGGGTATGAAGCATCGGTAGAAGTTGCAGAAACCCAGAAATGATCATACTCCTTTGACATTAGAGGGGGGCTTCCAGGAAGAGATGGCGTTGAGTTTGATGGGATCAAGGTGGACCAAGTTATGGTGAACCACCATTCCTAAGTATTCCATATGGTCTTGGTCGAAGGAGCATTTGGACAACTTGAGGTACATTTTCTGTTCCCTTAGTCATTGTAGAACTCGCCGAGTCCATTCCTGGTGGAGGAGGAGCTCTTCAGTCCCAAATCCTAGGTCGTCCATGTAGATCTTCAGCCACCCTTCTGCGATCATATCCCGGAAGATGTGTTTCATGAGGGCTTGGAAGTGGGATGGGGCATTGACAAAACCGAAGAACATGACCAGTGACTCCCAAAGTCCTTCGGAGTTTACCCAAGCCGTTTTCCAGATGTCGTCCTCATGAATGCGGACGTTGTTGTAGCCCCATCGGATGTCGAATTTGGTGAAGTACCTGGCGTGTTTGAAACCATCAATGAGGTCGGAGATGAGGGGAAGGGGATAGGCATTTCGGACGGTGTGGGAGTTAAGATAGTGATAATCCTGGCAAGGGCGGAGTTTCCCATCCTTCTTCGCTACAAAGAAGAAGGGGGAGGCTTGGGGGGAGGTCGATTGACGGATTTTTCCTGCTCTGACATTTTCTAGCGTAAATTCCTTGCAGGCTTCTCGTTCTTCCGGGTTGAGAGGGTAAATCTTGGCGATTTTCGGGGTGAAATCATTGTTTAGTTTGATATGGAAATCCCATTCTCCACGAGAAGGGGGTAGTTCACCAGGGGGTGGTTCGGCGAAGACATCAGCGAATTCTTTGTATGCATCTGGGAGGGACACTTCTTCCTTTGCGGCCGTCATGGCGAGGGAGGTGGAGAGGGTTGTTTTGTTTAGGTATTGATCAAGATGGGAGTGAGGCGGAGGCGGTACAGGTTCATCTGGGACCAGGCATTGCCCCGTTCTCCAGTTGATGGTTGGGTTTATTCGTTTCAACCAGGGCAGCCCTAGGATTGCTTTTTCTTTTCCTAGGTTGGTTACGAAAAAGGTCTGGGTGTGGTGGGGGGATTTGGGCAAGGATACCTTCAAGGTGGTCACAAAGCGTATGGTTCCATCAGAGTTTTTGGTTCCATCAACATTGTGGGCAATAATGGGTTGGGGGAGACGAGAGAGAGGGAGGCGATTTCGGCGGACTTGCTCCCAGGATATAAAGCATCCTGTGGCTCCGCTGTCGATGAGGGCATGAAGATCGACTTTGGTTTTACTCCCACATTGCAAACGAATAGGTAGACGCATGGATGATTCGTTTGTATAAGTAGTGTACATGGGAGCGACATACTGGGAAGAAAACGTCGATTTCTTTTCTTCCCGAGCTAAAAACCCGAAGTAGAGGTGGTGGCGGAGGTTTCTTCTTCCTCCTTGTAGTCGTCATCGTGGCAGATACGAAGATTCCTCAGGATGAGGTCATGGGATACCCCTTTTGCTCTAAGGGAGTTGACGTAGGCAAAAATGGAGTTGTCAGGGTTTCTGACCGGGTTGGTGGCAGGGGTAGTTTCTGTGGTCCTGACTTGTGCAGGGTGGTTGGGATTTCTAGGGGGTCTGGGAGGCATTGCTCCGGCACGGTGGTTGGATGATCTACAGCCCTTTTGCTTACACTGGAAGCAACGTCCCTCTCGGATCAGACAGGCTTTATCAGTAGGAGTTAACTGGACGTAATCGATGTCCATTGCCATGGGATCTTTTTCTTTCTGGGGGCGGTGAGAGGGGGAAGGGAGGGAGCGGTTAAGTCCTTGAGCCGTCGCCAGCTGGGAGTGGAACTGCTTGGCTTTTTCGATGCGTTCCTTCAGGGTATTGGGGACTTTCTCCATTCCATAGATGAGGAGGTTGAGTTTGCGGTTGATTCCTTTTGAAAAGAGGCGGCAGAGTTCCGTCTCGTCGGAGATCTTGGCTTTAGAAGCCAAGTTGACGAAGTCGGTGATGTACTGTTGGAAGCCGTCATCGCTTCCAATCCTCTTTAGATCCTTTTGTTCGAGACGTTCCAGCTGTTCCCTGGCAGTAGTAATGATGTCGAAGGGGAAGAAGGTGGAGGTGAAGTCGTCGACAAGTTTGTCAAAAGTCTTTTCGGCGGGGGGAATGGTAACGTCGGACATCTTGTCCAACCATGACTCGGAAAACTGAATTCCTCGTCCTTTGCTCATGTGGTTCAAGGTAGTGAGGACCTTGGTGCTGTCGTCAGGGTAAAGGGCAGCATTAATGGAAAAGTAGGCTTTCATAGCCTTGATCCAGCGAGTGGCTTCCTCGGGGGATCCTGAAAAGTCATCGGGGAGACCAGCTTTAAGTTCCGATGGCATGTTGGCAGGCTGGGGGGTGTCGATGCAAATGGGAGGTGGTGAAGGGGGAGGGCTATCAGAGCTGCTGCCTTCACTGGGCTCAGGTGGTGGTGGGGGTTGGCTGGTAAGCTGAAGTACACGGGCAAGGCGTTCCGTGTTCAGGAATGACTCTGCTGGGGCTGGTACCGCACGCGGTTGTTGTATTGGTTCGTAGGTAACTCCTCTTTCGACCGGTGGGAGGTTCGGGCGATATCTGGGGTCTGCAGGGGGAGCAGCTGTTCTGGAAGATCCTGCTATGCGCTGAGGAGGCCGTCGTTCGGGTGACGGGGAGTCTCGACTTCTCTGGGAAGTAATGGTGATGGGGGTGGTCGCTTTCTAGACAGGAAGGCGATGGGGAGAGCTAAATCTTTTGTTACGCTAGGTACGACGTAGTGCAAGCGGTAAAGCGAAGCAATATGAAGTCTACACATTCACAAGTTGCTCACTAACGCAGAGCTAACGTCGTTTGCCTCGAGAGGAATACTAAGAGGGATTGCGGGCCAATCACTCGAAGAATGCTAGAACACTACGTATAATTGCGCAGATTTAGCTGGGGGGTTCCCCTAGCTAATCCATAGTCCTTAAATACATCCAGTGTAGTTTAGGGCTGGTGTGAGACAAGGTAATAAAAGAAGATGCTGCAGAGAATCATCGTAAACAATAAGAACTGTCGGGGCAGTGTCCGCAGCATCAGAACGTTCCAAGAGAATGAAATAATAACTAGGAAATAGTACAGCAGAGACGCCATCCAAAGAGGAAGAAAAGCAAGAGTACAAGACAAAGAACATGGATGAGCGTATACCATAGGGTTTTGAGGAGGACAAGGATCAGCCTTGAGACGGACAGATGTACATATAGGCAAGAAGGGAGTAAAGGAGAGAAGAGCAGGCGAAGAAAATGTAACAGATTCCATCGCTCCACCCCTACCTCCACATCCCGCCCCAAGAAAGAAAGAGATCCCATGGCCATGGGCATCAATTATGTCCAGTTAACCCCCAACCAATCATTGCCCACAATGTCAACGGAACCAAAAACTCTGATGTAACCATACACTTTATGACCACCCTGAAGGTATCTCTGCCCGAATCCACCCACCACACCCAGACCTTTTTCGTAACCAACCTAGGAAAAGAGAAAGCAATCCTAGGGCTACCTTGGTTGAAACGAATCAACCCAACAATTAACTGGAGGACGGGACAATGCCTTGTCCCAGATGAACCGGTACCACCCCTGCCCCACTCCTATCTTAACCAATACCTAAACAAGACGACCCTCTTCACCTCCCTTGCCATGACGGCCGCAAAAGAAGAAGTGTCCCTCCCTGATGCATACAGGGAGTTTGCTGATGTTTTTACCGAGCCACCCCCTGGTGAACTACCCCCTTCTCGCAGAGAATGGGATTTCTGCATCAAACTAAGTGACGATTTCACCCCGAAAATAGCCAAGATCTATCCCCTCAACCCAGAAGAACAGAAAGCCTGTAAAGAATTCACTCTAGAAAATGTCAAAGCCAGAAAGATTCGACAGTCGACCTCCCCCCAAGCTTCCCCCTTTTTCTTTGTAGCAAAGAAAGATGGAAAGCTCCACCCTTGCCAAGATTATTGCTACCTCAACTCCCACACTGTCTGGAACACCTACCTCCTCCCTCTCATCTCTGACCTTATTGACGGATTCAAAAATGCCAGGTACTTCACCAAATTTGACATCTGATGGGGCTACAACAATGTCTGCATTCACAAGGATGACATCTGGAAGACAGCTTGGGTAAATTCAGAAGGACTTTGGGAGTTGCTAGTCATGTTCTTTGGTTTTGTCAATGCCCATCTCACTTCCAAGCCCTCATGAAACATATCTTCCGAGACATGATCACAGAAGGATGGCTGAAGGTCTACATGGACGATTTAGGATTTGGAACAGATGACCTCCTCCTACACCAGGAACGAACTCAACGAGTTCTACAATGCCTAAGGGAGGAGAGGATGTACCTCAAATTATCCAAGTGCTCCTTCAACCAGGATCACATGGAATACTTGGGTATGGTAGTTCGCCACAATTCGGTCCACCTCGACCCTGTTAAACTTGACACCATCTCCTCCTGGAAACCCCCTTCCAATGTCAAAGGAGTAAGATCATTCCTAGGCTTCTGCAACTTCTACAGATGATTCATACCCAACTTCTCCACCATCGCTCGCCCCCTTATTGACCTCACCAAATCCTCCTCCACCTGGAAGTGGGATAATGATCAGGAAACTGCCTTTCGCTCACTCCAATCGGCCTTTACATCCCAACCCATCCTCTCTATGCCTGACCTAAACAAACCTTTCTCCATCATGACCGACACTTCCCTTGTAGCCTCCGGAGGAATCCTACTCCAAGCTGACGACAACGGCGACCTCCATCCCTGTGCCTGCCTCTCCCAGACCTTCTCCCAAGCCAAATGGAACTATGACATCTACGATCAGGAACTCCTAGCAGTCATTCACGCCCTTACTGCCTGGAAACACTATCTCCGCGGCACTGGACACCCTGTTACCATCATCACCAATCATAAGAACCTTTCTTACTTCTGCCAGCCCCAACATCTGAGTCGACGACAGGCCAGATGGCTCCTCTTCCTCCAGGACTTTGATTTGCAATTCAGACATGTCCCTGCCTCCCAAGTCGCCCCAGCTGATACCCTATCACGATTTTCCTACCCCCCAACTGTTACCGACAATGAGGATGTCACCCTCCTTCCCAACCACTTGTTTGTAAGAACCCTTGATGCCTCCATCACCTCCAAGCTCGCCTCCTCCACTCCCTCTGATTCCTTTGTCCTCACTGCTTTGCAATGCCTCGCTGACTCGGACGTACCCCTCGCTCACTCACACCCCTCTGACTGGGCCTACACCGACAACCAGCTGTACTACCGAGGCCACCTTTACATACCGGCCCCACTCCGCCACGATCTCGTTGCCCACCTGCACTCTTCACCTAGTTCTGGGCATGGGGGAATCTTCCACACTCAAGCACTGGTCCAGCAGGACTATTGGTGGCCAGGTCTAGCCTCCTTTGTCCACAAGTTTGTCCTGGGATGCCCCATCTGCCAAGTGAACAAGGTCAATACTCATCCAACTGTGCTGGCACTGTCCCCTCTTCCCTCCTCTGCTACTCACCCCTTCCAACAGATCTCCCTTGACCTCATCACGGACCTGCCCCCTTCTAATGGCTTCGATTCTATTTTGGTCGTGGTTGACCATGGACTCTCGAAGGGGGGTATTTTCATCCCTTGTACCAAAACCATTGATGCAGCAGGCATCACAACACTCTTTTTCCGCCATATTTACCCTCGATTTGGACTCCATGACAGGGTCATCTCTGATAGAGGGCTCCAATTTGCATCCACATTCAGCCTAGAACTGGCTAGACTCCTCCAATATGACGTAGCCTTATCTTCGCCTTACCACCCTCAAACCGATGGCCAAACTGAGTGTCTCAATCAAGAACTTGAAACATACCTTCGTATCTACTGCCAAGGTTCTCCCATGTCTTGGTCTCAATTCCTTCCTACTGCCGAATTCGCACACAACTCCTCCCCCCACTCATCCACCCACCAATCACCATTCTACCTCATGATGGGATATAAACCCCACTCATATCCACCCCTGGGCAAAACCTTCCTTCCTGCCCTCGAACAACACATGACCGCCCTGGACAAAGCAAGGAAGGAAGCCCTCGCTGCGCATGAGAAGGCATGCCTCATTATGAAGGATACAGTCCGCTCCAAATTTGTCCCCTGGAAACAAGGAGACAGAGTCTGGCTAGAGGCCAGAAATCTCCGATTCCCTGGAGCACATCCTAAGCTCTCTCAACGATGCCACGGTCCCTTTCTCATTGAAAAAGTCATTTCCCCTCTTGCCTACCACCTGAAACTTCCCCCAACCTGGAAAATTCACCCCATCTTCCATGCTTCCCTCCTTTCCTCTTTCAGAACTACCACCGAACATGGAACCCCATTTCTAGAACCACCCCCAGAGGATATAGATGGAGATGAAGAGTACGAAATCAAAATGATCCTGGCTCATCGGGGATCACGCCGAAGAAGACAATTCCTGGTCAGATGGAAGGGATATTCGTTGGCTGAGGACACCTGGGAACACAAAAACAATTTGGAACATTCTCAGGAACTCCTGGACACCTATAAAGCTGACCATCCCCTGGAATTCCCCCCATCATCATCTTCCTCCACCTAACAACATGTCGTTGCTGTCTTCCTACGTATCCTCCCCCTCTGCCTCCCCAGAGCCTCCCTCATCCCCCCTACTTCCTGACACACCCCTCCTACCCATCCCTGAAGAATTTCATATCCACCTCAACTGTCTGCCAGTTGACTGGCTTCGTATTATCCTAGCTACTGTCTTAGAAAGCCCCACCCTCACCTTCACTTTAGAGCAATCCACAGTGTTCCCTGGGACCACTCTCCTTCCCCCACTGGCCAATGTTTATCGATCCATCGCCCTCTCTCGATTCCACCTCGCAAACTTCCCCCTTGTAGAACCGCATTCCCAGGCATACGACTCTCTGACCCAAGGGATGGTGGAATCGAGCAACCTCATTTTGGATCTATTAGCAGTGGAAGGACTTGGTACACTACTGGACTTCCTACCCCCTAACCTTCTTCATCCCCATATCCGCCCCATCCTTGAACTCCTCTCTGGCCCCAACCTGCATTATTATCTCCGCCCTCCAAGCTACCATAGAGACTCCATCCCTCGTGGTACATCCATCTCTCTGGCCGACTGCCTCTCCTCCCCACCCCTCCTCCCATCTGATGTTCAGGAAGCTGAACGACAACTGTTCTTTCAGGACAGGCAGCGCTCATCTCCCTTCGCCAGTGTCCGCACCAACTGGAGGGGACTCCCTCACATCCAAACCATCCCCTCTTCCCCTCACATCGACAACAAGGCTGCGCCTCTCCCTGTTCACCTGCCTTTGCCTTCCCCCCTCGTTACAGGCCCCCCTGATCGGACATGCTTTGTTTGCGGTGCCTTGGACCACTGGAGGATCTATTGTCCCCAATATCAATGCCCGTACTGCACCCACCTATCCCCTGGTCATTCCCAAGCCTCCTGCCCCAATTGTTGTTGTAACCATTGCGACCACCTAGGCCACATTGTGGCAAACTGTCCTTTTTGGGAGACAACCTCCCCCCTTGAAGTGAATGCACCGGTATCAGGAGAGGAGGATGCCTGGAATGAGAGGTACGATGGTGACTCCACCTTGGATTGGTTTGAACAGGACGTGGAACGACGAGAGGAGGGAGATCAAAGGGCTGCCAGTGCACCCGGAAATTAAGAGGATGCGTTGGAAGTGGTACCTCCACCTTAGTGAGGGGGTAATGTTACATTTTCTCCACTTGTTCTTCTTTCCTTTCTTTCCTCTATGCTTATATGTACATTTGTCTGTCCTAGGGCTCATTCTCATCCTCCTCAAAGCCTTATGGTATACACTTATCCATGTTCTCTGTCTAGCACTCTCGCTTTTCCTTCTCATTGCATGGCATCTCTGCTGTGCAGTTTCCTAGTTACCATTATGTTCTATCGGAACATTCTAATGCTGCAGACACTGCCCCGACAGTTCTTATTGCTTACGATGATTCTCCACAGCATCTTCTTTTGTTATCTCATTTCACACTAGCCCTAAAGTACACAGGATGTATTTAAGGACCATAGGTTAGCTTGGGGAATTCCCCAGCTAAATCTGCACAATCATACATAGTGTTCTAGCATTCTTTGAGCGATTGGCCTGCAATCTCTCTTAGTATCCCTCTCGAGGCAAACGACGTTAGCTCTGTGTCAGTGAGCAACTTGTGAACGTGTAGACTTTGTATTGCTTCGCCTTACAGCTTGCACTATGTCATACCTAGCATAACAGGCAACCTGTCTGGCATCTCCAGTTCTCCAAGCCAGTATGTTGTTTGACGTTGAGTCCCTGCACAATGACATCCTCTCTGCTCTCCCCTCCGATCCTATTGCTTCTATACATCTGTCCAACTCCAACACCTCTGGCTCTTGCTGGACCATTGACTCAGAGGGCTTCTTACATCTGGATGATTGCACATATGTCCCCAACACTAATGATCTCCACCTCCAAGTCCTCTGATACAAGCATGACCATCCTCTCTCTGGTCATTTCAGACAGAATTGCACTCTAGAACTCATCCACTGAGAATACACCTGGCCAGGCATCTGGACATTCATTAAAGAGTACATCTCATCCTGTACAGCCTGTGCCTGAGCCAAGGTTCCCTGTCATAAGCCCTACAAGCTTCTTAAACAATTCCCAATCACTGAGAAACCATGGAACTCCATCTCCATGGATTTCATAGAACAACTCGCTGCATCCTCCAGACATACAGCCATCTTAGTCATTGTGGATTGACTGTCAAAACAATGTATATTCATCCCTACAGATGACAAGGTGACATCCCCGGAGCTAGCAAAACTCTTCTTACTCCATGTCTTCTCAAAGCATGGAGTCCCCTCACACATAACCTCCAATCAAGGTTTGGAGTTCATCTCACATTTCCTCCAATCCCTCAGAAAAGCTCTTGACATCCGGCTTCACTTCACCTCTGGTTATCATCCGGAGGGCAATGGACAGACTGAGCATATGAACCAGACACTAGAACAGTACCTTCAGATCTATTGCAATTACCAGCAAGACAACTGGTCCAAACTCCTGCCCCTCGTGGAGTTCACATACAACAATGCTCCAAATGCTACTACTGGTGTCTCGCCATTCTTTGCTAACAAAGGCTACCACCCCAATATTTCTGTCCACCCCAAGTGCAACCTCACATCCACTCGAGCCTGAGAGTACTCCATTGACCTCGATTTTCTTCACAACTTCCTCCGAGAAGAGATAGCCACAGCCCAGCAGCACTACCAAGGCCCCACAGATGCCAAGTGAACTCTGGCACCGGACTTCAAGCTCAGTGATCAGGTTTTCGTCAAAGCTAAGTACTTCTGGTCCACATGACCCTCCAAAAAACTATCGGAGAAGAACTTAGGGCCATATGAGATCATTGCGCAAGCCAGCTCCCTCTCTTTTACCCTCCAAATCCTGGAGAACATGAAGTCCATACATCTGGTATTTCATGTTTCTCAATTAGAACCTGCCACCCTGAACACCATCCCCAATTGCCATCAGCCACCTCTGCCTCTGGTTGAGGTAGATGGTGAACCAGAGTATGAGATCTCCAAGATATTGGACTTGAAGATAGACAGACAAAGGCGGAATTGCAAGTTGTTGTATTTGGTCCAGTGGTCCAGATATGAAGGTACCAAGGAAGAAACTAGTTGGTTGCTGGCCACAGAACTTGGTCATGCATCTGAATTGGTTGAAGTTTTTCACCTCTGGTATCTGACTAAGCCTGGACCTCACTCTGATTAACTCCAAGTCTTATATCACAAGCACCACCATGTTTACTATCTACTCCTTGCCTGCCTCCTTGTCATCTCCTTCCTCATCCTCACCCTCTTCCTCATCTCCACCCTCTGAATCTCCCTGCCCCTCTGATGATGCCTCTTCAGCCTCCACTTGGCACTCCTCTGCCTCTGCCACCGCCTCTGCACACTCCACCACCTCAAACCCATTGTCCGGGTACACCTCCACCACCCTCAGTTCCACTAGCTGTCCCAGCAGAAGGCACTGCTGGTCCAGCCGCCCCCTCAGAATGTCACACAAGTTGTCTAGCAACTTGGTAATGATCTTGGTGGCCTCCACCAACCCCACCTGCGCTACCTCCAGTGCCTCCTCTGCCTGGACCTTCTTCCAGACTTGCTCATTGGCGTTCGCGTCTGCCCCATCCCTGCACTTTCTCTTCCTCTCCAGCTTCTCTTCCCCAGGGCACTCACACTTCACCTTCACCTCCTGGCACTCTATGCACAATGTGGACTTCCCAGTCCCCTGTGTACAATCCAGCCCCTGGTCCTCGCACCTCTGGCACATTGCCAGCTCACTCACCTTCCCCTTCCCCTTCCTGGAGCTCACTCCCCCATGCTCCTGCTCCACTCGTACCTGCTCCACCTGCTTCTTCACTGCTGTTTTGGCCTCTGCCCACCTCTTCGCCACCATGACCTTTTCAGCCCTCACCCACACAGCCTCCTCCTTTGCCTTCTTCCTTCTAGCAGCCTCCTCCACCTTCCTCCACTCTTCCACCTCTTTTTTCACCTTTGCACATCACCTCTGCTCTGTGGCCTTGGCATTCCACAGCACGTTGTTGTCATTGACATTCTCTGCAAGGCACATGTCATCCCAGGTCTTGATGTTGGGGTAAGTGGACATGGGAGGTGGTGATGGTGGGTGATGGAGAAAATTTTCTGGCTAAGGCTCAACTTATATAACCCTTGTGTTCCACACTCAGCTAATTCAACTCCAACCAGATCAACAAAGTCATGTGACCCAAAGCAGCCTTCAGGGGTTCAGGCCTGAGAGGGGGATACTGTCATATCCTGAAATCCACCAAGCCCAACTCCAATATATCTGGTACCAACTCTGGTACCAACCCTGGTTCGATCTCTTTCATCTCCATACCTATAACACTTGGACTTTTACAATTAGATTACTAACACCCTATGACTCTTCTTGATGTCTTACCCCTTATGCTCCTCTTATATGTTCCATCCACTCCGAGGGACTCCGAGGAGCCATCACTGTTACATTTTGCCCTAAGCTGCCAGTATCACACTCGACGAACTTAGACATATTTTACTTAATGAGCACATGACTGTGAGACTTAGCACATGACTAGTTCATGTGACAACCGGCTATGAAGGGATCCGAGCTGTCTGGTGTCAGGCATGCATGTGGTAGGGGCTAGACCCTTATCTGCCTCATGTATTTAATTACCGCTGTAGGGAGCACCAGCTCCCTAGTACTGAAATCCCCCGTTTCATTAGCTTCCGACGACGAGTGCTCCCCATCGTTCTGTACCGCACACGTCCCGCCATCTGCCGCGCGCGTCCCGTCTCATCCCATCTCATCCCGTCTCATCCC
>JBBPKK010000857.1:0-15138 GCA_038089215.1 Tylopilus vinaceipallidus
CAGAATCACCGATGAGGACGACCTGGTCGGAGCATTGGGTGTGTGAGCGGGACAGGGTAGATGGAGCGAAGACCGTCGGACCTTGAAAAGATAGTCATAGTTGCTTCCTTCAGCCATGGCGAGCAGTGGGAGGATGGTATACGATTCTATGCACGGAAACGGCGCTCGCAGTCGACGCGTGAAACTGGTTGGCCAGCGGAGTTTTTAATATGAATGCCGTCGATATTGGAAAGTCATTGTGAGCGATAACCAAAAAAAGATGCCATCATTCAGAGCGCTCGAATACCAGAGCAGGGTCGGCCCGGAAGAGGGCATCCCCATCCGACGTATCTCCACACTGAACCAACCGAAAAAGACGAGCCAAATCATCTGGCGAGGCAAATCCCCCAACGATCGCGAATCGCAATCCATATCGCTGGGCATCCGTTTGGCTTATTACCGTGCCCGTCGTTCGCTCACCTCTTGTCTTCACTTTGTCCAAAAATGCGCAGGCGGAGGCAAGGTCAGTACTCGTCACCGATCACTCGGGCGGCTCCCTATATGGAAGTGAGCCATTAAGCTGCTTCAGCCCTGACCAGAGCTATGGCATAGCTTCCTCCACCTAAGCGCAGATTTGAATCAATGTTAGCCTCGAGGTCGTGTCCAGGATGCTCCCCGCCACGCTGGCGAGACCAACGGTTCGTTGAACAGGAACGAAAGTGCTTCCTACAAACGCGAGAACACACTAGCTGATGTTCCAAAAAGTCGACAAATAGACCGTCACGCGGGAATAACGCCCGTGGATATCACAATAGACGCATATATGCTTCTGTCATTGTCCTGAACACTTGCTTAGTTGTGTTCTCTCTGTGGTTCATGTAGATTGTGTATGCTAAGCGATGCATGATGGCAGTGTGACCACGCGTTGGCCACCGTGCCCAAGCAAATGGGAACAACACACAGTAAGAAGAATGGTCCGAAATGACCGGTAATACCAGTCAAACAGCTGCATTTGCAGATTACCTTTTCACCAAGTTCGAGGAGAGCGGCGAGACCGGTTACATAGATCAGGCGATCGTCCTTGATCGCCAAGCACTAGACCTTTGCTCATCCGGGCACTCAAAACGTTTGGATTCACTATATCAGCTTCAATATCACCTCGGTCACCGTTATGATCGGCTCGGAGAAATACCGGACATCGAAGAAGCCATTCTCCTGTCCCGCGAATCACTCGAACTCTGCCGGCGATCGCATGCAGATCGTGCGACATTTTTAGACTGCCTTGCACTTCATCTCTCCACACGATATGATCGCCTAGGGATGATGACCGATCTGGACGAGGCGGTCGTATGTTCTTGAGAAGTGCTCGACCTCTGCCCACGAGATGACTCGGATCGTTCGACCTACTTGAACAACCTTTCACTCCATCTATTGAGTCGGTACAAGAAGCTCGGAGAAATAGCAGATCTCAACGAGGCCATTACCCTTTCTAGAGAAACACTTGACCTTTCCCCACAAGGCGACCCGGATCGCTCATTGTGCTTGAGCAACCTTGCGGTCCATTTCTTCACTCGATATAATCGACTCGGAGAAATGACTGATCTCAATGACCCTGAGCAACCTAGCAGTATTTCTCTCCAATCTATACAACCAACGCGGGGCCATGTCGGATCTCGACGAGGCCATTGTCCGTGGCCAAGAAGCACTTGAACTGTGCCCACGGGGGCATCCGGACTGTTCCATGTCTCTGAGTAACCTTGCGTTTTATTTTTTTGTGCGCTACAAGTAGCTTGGCGCAATGCCAGACCTAGGTGAAGCCATTGTCCTTGGTCGGGAGGCACTTGATCTTCGCCAGCTGGGGCATCCATGTCCCTGAGTAACCTGACAGCTTTCTTCTCCAACCAGTACAAGCAACTCGGGAATATCACAGACCTCGACGAAGCTATCCCCCTTGGAAGGGAGTCACTCAGCCTCCGCCCACCCGGACACCCAGATCGTCCAAGGTCCTTGAGTAACCTAGCAACCAATCTTTTTACTCGTTACAAGGAGGTCAGGCTGATAGAGGAGCTTGAGGAGGCCATTGTCCTCGATAGAGAGGCCCTTGGTCTGTGCCCACTAGGGCACCCGGATCGCTCGTTGTCCTTGAGCTACCTCGCAAATGATCTTGCCATTCGGTATGACCGGCTCATGGAAATCGCAGACCTTGAAGGGGCAATTGATCACGCTCGAGATGCACTGCGACTCCGTCCATCTGGTCACCCTGACCGGCCACATTCATTGGACAACCTTGCGCGCTACCTTTGTACCCGATTCACATGCGGAAGTCAGTTGAGAGACAAGGAGGAGATATTCGACCTCTATGGCGAGTTGACAAATGTACCCCAGATGGTGACTTTATCTGCTACAAAGGCATGGGTCGATGCAGCAGAAAATTTCCAGTAACCTTCAACACTTCTCGCGTGCGGAACGTCCCTTCGGTCCCTTACCCAACACCTCGCTACATCACCACCATTACCCCAACATCTACACATTCTCAAGAAGCTTGCATCGTCGCTCGCAACGGACGCATTCTCAGCCTGTCTGCGCAACCACCATCCTACGAAGGCTGTCGAGCTGCTTAAACAGGGAAGGGGTGTATTTTGGAACCAGATTGTTCGCCTCCGCTCCCAGCTTGATTATGTCACAGCGTGTGGCCCTGCGGGAAAGGCCCTGGCAGACGAGTTTGCTCGACTGACCTCACTCATCCGTAGCGCCATCGATTCGCCAGGTGAGGATCAGCACGATCGGGTGTGTCGTCTCAATCTTGATGTGCACAGAGTCATCTCCGATATCCGCCAGTTGCCTGGCCTCGAACGCTTCCTCCTCCCTTCGCTCTTCTCCGATCTCCGGACTGCGGCCCGCGATGGACCGGTCATCACTGTGAACGCGAGTAAGTATAACTGCGACGTACTCCTCGTTTTTATCTACAAAGATCCAGTTCATATCCCGCTACGAATCACGAAGGCCCGCGTTCGAGACTTGTCGTTGGAGATCCAGTCGTTATCGTCTCGTGCAAAGAAGATGGACGTTGGAAGCGACCTTGGCCACTTACTGCGGGAACTCTGGGACGAGATTGTCTCCTCGATCGACGATGGGCAGACGAACCGTATCACGACCATGTTTTATGATCAGATGGTGAGTGCGTCGGACGGAGGGTTGGATTATACGCGTGCGGCGATGGCGCTCAATAAGGCGATGCGGAATATGCCATTGGATCAGCGCATTCCGTACATTCATATCGGCGCCTAGCGTCTGTTTTGGGTTGTACTCTTGTTCCCAGTATTGTCATTCAAAGCTGATATCGATGACCTTCGAATCAATTTTTACTAGTAATGAAGGACTGTTGAGATTTTGGGTTGGCCATGTTGGAATCACTAGCAAACAGCGATCAATATTACAATATTCCCACCAGACATTTCCACGGTGGCCTTCGCGGGGCTCCCCTAGTTAATTACCAGCGCCCCTTGCCAGTCCTCAGCATGTCCCCACCGAAACGCATCTGCCAAGTCATCAAGGTAAACCAGTGTCCCCCTTTGGACGTTCATATTGATCGTAACATCATCGACTCCATGATCGCGATCCAACGTCCCACGTTTCGATGCTGGTTACATTGATGTCCCTGCTCCGACACACGGACACTGGTACCAGCTCAAACCCGAGCGCGCGGCGGAATACAAGGCTCTCCACGCGGCCGTCTGGCCCGCCGTCCTCGATGCCCTCGGCCGCCACCACGTCGTCGACTACTCCATCCATCACTTCCCCCGCCTGGAGCTCCTCGTGGCCACGTTCAAGTACACCGGCACCGGCTACGATGCGGACATGGCAGCGATCGCAGAGGACGCGACTACCAGGCGGTGGTGGGCACTGACAGACCCAATGCAGGAGAGCTTCAACGAAGGCGCGACGGGGAGCGGCGGAGATGTGCCCTGGTGGACGGTGCGTACTGCGAGCCTACATCGGTCGGGTTGTGGGTGATGTCACTGACGGAGCGGCTGGCCGATAGGATTTGAAGGAGGTATTTCGCTTTGAAGGCGGCTCGTCCGTTTGAGGAACAGGACTGTCAATGTCGAAATACGCTTGACGAACATGTCGCAGCCGCATTAGATGTTTGGGAGGACACGTCTGCCATCGCTTGTGAGAGTCCGAATGGTGGTGCCGGTGACAGCCACCAGCGCCCGTCCCAGCGATAGGTTAGCGACCACCAACTCCACCCCGATCCGAGTAATCAGGTAAAGTATACGCTGCGCAACTCATGCCCATACCACAATGCTTTAACGCGATCGATTTCGAGCAAGCACAAACCGGTCAGCCCGAAAAAGGGCCCCATTGAGTGATCTATGTACCCATCAATTGATCGTGGTGTCCGGAAACGCCGCCCCACCGCAAGGTAGTATAACTTATAATACGACCCAGGTGGATAACGCATGACGGATATGATCTTATCTGCAGCCTCTGCAATGCTAGGCGATTCACATCTCGCAGTAGCACACGGCCACGGTCCTGGGAACTTGTTACTGTACATCTATGCTTGAATATTTGTTGTTTCACGGGTCCCTGCCTTCGATCTATGCATCACGCACTTCGCATCGAGGAGATTCTTCTTCATATCTTTGGTTTTTGCACTGCACAAGCGGATATCCGGTCACCCTATAGAAATCCCCCATCTCGATATGCAGATCTTGCCAGGCTTGCCAGGACATGTACAACATTTAAAGAGCCGGCCCTGGATATGATTTGGGCTGAATTGGATGACTTGACACCCTTGGTGCGATTTCTTGACCAGGCGTGGCTGAGCCCCGAGGGTGTACGTTGGTTCATCATTTAGTGTTCCAATGGCGACGGTAAAATTTGTTCCAGCAATACTCACTCGAGAAGCCACCAGAGGGGGCCGAGCGGGACGTCATTCGAAGCTATGCGCGTCGCGTGCGAGCTCTTCCTTCTCTGAGGGGTTCACTTGGTTTGGAGGATAATTGTATCGAAGCACTTTCCAACTTGCCAGTTTCTACCACCGAAACACTCTTCCCCAACCTTCGCATCGTTAGGCTACTCGTACCCGACGCGACAATTGCACCCATTTTACGACACTTTGCCAACTCGAGCCTAACAGAACTTTCGTTTCATTGCGCGGAGGACCTCGGCGATGCTATTGACATTTTCGGGGAAAGATGTCCCAACGTGTCCAACTTCTGCGTGGGGGGGTGGGATCATTCCGATACAGTCTCTAGCCTGATACGTAACTGGCAAGCCCTCCGTTCTGTGACATGCCCGGAAGCGAGTCTAAACGCTGATACTCTGTCTTATCTCTCTTCCCTGCCTCATTTATCTTCTTTGAGCTTCGAGGTACATGATGCAGTGGTTGATCAAATCATTGCCGCTCATTCCACCATCCCCGAGTTGAGTTTCCCACAACTCCATCATCTTGGCCTTTTTTCGAGTTCTTTAAGACCCATCTGGAAGCTCCTCTGCCATTTCCACGCCCCACTAGTCCGTTGCCTCTCTGTTGGTCTTAAAGTTCCGCCGATTCCATTTGATATCCTGGCGTTTTCTGCAATCCTGCAATCAACTTGCACATACAACTCCCTGACGCACCTCAGCCTCTGTGTCCACGACGCCGACTCGGAGAACGAACCAAATGTTACATCTGCAGAAAACTCGCCTCCGCACTGCATCACCTTCACTCGTATTTGCCCTCTAACTTACTTTGTGAACATCAAATCTATCACACTGGATGTTCAGTGCGGCGTGGATTTGAACGAGACAGAGTTTCTGTCTTTGGCTTCTTCGTGGCCTCACTTGGAGTCATTTGAGGTGGGCGAGAAGTACGATTGGACGCCTTCGAGTGGGATCACACCACGTGGCTTCCTACAGGTCTTGGAAAGATGCAGATCGCTCCAGGTGCTCTATTTTCAGTTCGATACCCGTAGCTTTACGGAGATTCCCCAGGGTCATCCATGGCGTGGCCTCAAGAAACGAGAAGGCTTCTTCCTTCACCTCCTTCGATCCCCTATTGACGAAGAGTCTATCGAGGCTCTCGGTGTATTCTTCCACGTTGCACCATGGGGCAGCTTCTTCCTCCTGACGGATCATTGGAAAAACGAGTCTTTTCAGGGCCACGAACGACCTTGGGAGCTCTGTGAGCAATATCATGATCGGTGGAAGCGGGTTCACATTCTCGCCCGTGGTCTTTGGCAAGAAAGGAATATCCTGAGGCGCTCCCTGGAGATGCAGTTGTCTCGGGGCCATTCACAGTAATGGATGAAGCTACGGACGCTGATGCGATGAAGGTTGGAAATTGTCCACCCCCATGTCATGCAAATCACGTACTACCTCTGAATATATAAACTTGTGTTCGGGTCCCGTTTTCCTATTCTCTTGGAATGCACCAGGGAGGGTATCCGATGGAACGCTGCGGAAGTAGATGCCAATGAGGGAGGAGCCGGTCTACCCAGTTCGAGAAAATCGAACGTTTCCTCGTGCGACCTAGTACTTGATATTCACTGCGGAGATATTACCCATGCAAGCATGATTAGTGAATATTATCAGTCGGACTCTAAGTAATCCCTTTGGATAATGCGTGTCACACCCTACGCCTTCACCCCAACATCCATGACCTCCCGTATATCCATGACCCTCTCCTCTCCCTTGTACCACCGTCGTTCTAAACTCCTCAACGCTGCATAACTCACCACCGATACAACAAACCCAACATAGATCCCACAATCTCCCGACCCGTGTCTCGCCACCGGACCCTCATACCACGCCTGCGACATGAACGGCACCAGCGCCCCAACCGCAATCAAGAACGCCAACACCGCAGGCCAACTACGCGGAAGTAACTTAGGCGTGTCCCACGTGGCGATCGGGTACGCCGTCTCGGAGAACGACCTCCCTCGAAACAAGACATGCTCGGTGAGGACGATGCCTGCAAAGGCCGTGCTCCAATACCCGATGAAGTCTGTGACACGGCGTTGAGCTCAAACGGCCCGCGAGGGGATGTCCGGCTTACCAAGCATGTCGACGAACGTCGTATAAAACTTTTGTGCACCCACAATGGCAACCGGGATCAAGCTGAAACGCCGGTTCAGATCCTGGATCAAGTCACCCTGCAAGCCCAGATACGACGCACATGGCTTCAGAGACGAGGATATACACCCAACGTGGCACGAGCGAGAACCAGTGGGCGATGGACATGAGGCTTGTACTAAACGTATACATGCCTGGCACACATGCGCTTGGTACGGTTAGTGCGACCAGCACCGTGAGGAACTTGCCAAAACCGCCTAAAGGGCTCAAGACGCCGTACAACAAGCCTCCGACAGACGTGCTATTCTGAAAAGCGCTGTTCCACACGGGAACATTGGGAGCAGCAGCTGCAAAGGCTGCCCCGAGCGCGTGAGCGGTGATCTGTTGTTCACGTCAGTCAACGGACACATGGAAGCAAAGGTGACAGAACGTGCGTTTGAGGTCACTAAACCGAGGTACGTGTAGATGAACATTTTCATGCTGTAGGTTCATACGAGCCTCCATGACTTCCAAGACGCTAACAAGGCACAACGTACGATGATGCTGCAGGACTATGATAGACACCATAGTCGGGGGTCATCGGTGACCAGCTAATGTCGCTCGCAGCGATAGTAGACGCAAAAGAGAAGATCGAGCCTACACTGGCAGCGGGAGCCGGCGCCAATTGGTTAGCACGCAGTTGTGGGTACCCTAGGGCTAGCATGGCAATGAAAGCGATGACGTTCGGCACCCACACAACGCTTTCGTACCTGTCGACAATCCTTAGCTAGAGTCGCAAATCGCATCGAAATCCTCACCAATGAAGGAACCGATAACCAAGGAAGGCCACCTACGGGTCGTTCAGCTACCTATTGATGAATCCGGCAGAAATCGAAGCATACGGACAGCAAGGGAGATTAGGCTGATGATCACGATCCCCAGTGTATCGTTCAACTGCGGGCTCACGCTCGCCAGCGTCTGTCCACCGATGATGCAATTCAAAACCAGGTATCCTTGCATCGTAAAGACGTTGAGAGCGCTCGGTATAATGGATCCGTAATATCTTGAAATGCGTCAGTATTCAGTGTTTGGCTCGTGCACGACCACTCACCCCCACGAGAAGCGCGCCTGCACCATCGCACGCGTCCCCAGCTTCGGTCCGAACACGGCGCTATATCACACGCTCAGACCGCGTGTAGATACGCGATTGACTTAAACTCACAAGAGTGCAGGGGGAAGGCACATGCTAATACCCTCAAATGAGCGATCAAGCCGGAGGGAAAACGGACGGGCATCTTACATGAGGTCTATGACAATGATGGTCGCGATGGCATCGCGGACGCCCAAGGAAAAGAACGCGGGCCCCACCGTACCCGTCCCGAATCTATCCGAGCGTGAGTCAACTCCGATTCCTACACATTGGTGGACCGTACGCACTCGAGGACGTTCATGTTGGACGAGAACCACACGAAAAACATTTGGTACCAGCGCCTGTCGACTCGTTCTGCGACCGGGATGGGCGCAATGCTGTCCGAGGTTGAGTGCGCGGACCGGACTGGAAGGCAAACGCGACGACGTACCCGTGCGTTTCGACCCCATAGTGCGCCAGGAAGGTCGTGACGCGGGATAGGAATCGAGGGGATGTCCACGAGTCGTTGCTCGGTTCGTTCTGCGCCTCGTGGAGCCCCTTCTCCGATGCGTCTGACGAGTCTTGGTGGACAGCGACAGGGACCTTGTCGAGGGATGCAGACATGTGTGGGGTGCGGGCGCGTTCGTCAGAGGGCGGAAGGAGTCACGTCAAGGGCCATGCCAGGCACTTACTTGAGTGCTTCTCGAGCTGGGTGATATCGACAGTGCCGGGTCGCCGTCGGCTTCGCTTAGATCGGCTCTCCCAACCCACATCGCCTGCGCCTTTAATGCGGGCTTCCGCCCATCGTGTATCACAGTAAGCACCGATCACTGCGATCAGTGAAAAGCAGGCAAAGGCTCCGCTGGGTCTCCAACACGGCTGATGAGTTTTGTCATCGGCACGCGACAAGGTTTCAATTTGATCGGAGCAGAACCAGCAAACCGCGTGACACCTGTCTCATATTGCATCCGCAGCATGCTGTTATCCTTGCTCGGTCGTAAGCATACCGTAAGTATGTAGTCTAACGTCTAATAGGCAATGGTCGCATCTGACTCACCGCCACTTTCCAACACTGGTAGTCATTCATGCAAAAGCGACCAGGCGCTCGAGACGGACTGTGCGTCAAGATGGACGCCAGCGGATCCAGTGCGGAAGAGCTTCGAGTGGATATCTTACGGTACTTGTGAGCCCAGGACGTTCAAATTACCCACCCGGACGACTCAACATTCCACTTCCACCCCATCCACGGCTCGAACATAATCCGCCCCCACGATCGTATCGAACCCTGTTTCCACGTCTACCTGCACAGGGATGCTCTCTGGGTTGATCTCCAGATCAAGCAACCCGCGCAGAACAATCAGCGCACCCAACTTGGACGCGACTTTGTTCTCCTCCCTGCAGTTCGTACTATGAATGCCTGGGCACAATTCATGTCGCACGCGTGGAGAGACAAAATTGAAGGCGACGTACAATACGCGCAGCCTTTTTCGCACGGACAGCGTTCAACCATATCGTGGGCTTTGCGCAGAATGTCAGCCACTGTAGGCATCCCGGTGCGTTCGAAGATCAGTCGTTCCTAAACCGACGCGTGACCGAACCCACCGTGGTCAAAACCCTGTGCCGAGGTACCACTCTTGCCCGATGCATCGTAGAATATCAGCCTCCGTTGCGTTGGGTCAGCACGATTAATGCCATCCATTGCTGTCATACCAGCTCACCTCGCTGGCCGCTTCCGCCGCGACGCGCTAACCTTGTATTCCTTCTCCGCGGCCTTGCACTCCGTCCGCAACTCGGCTGCCAACGTAAACTGGTTCATCCACGCGTGACACGCCGAGTGGATCGCTTCAGCCGGTCGTAGGCCCTTAGACCGCATTAGCGCCAGGATGGGCTGTGGCACGTCAAGCCAGAATCCGCTCCCTTGGCGTTCCCAGGCCGGGGTGTCGACATCGACGACGTCAAGGATCTGCTTGTTCCTGCGCATTGGGGTGAGTCGCGCGTTGGCATGAACGCATGTCGGTAGTTCGTACCTGATCTTGTAAAAACCTGCATAGGTGTGCGATGTGAATAAGACGGTTCAACAGCTTGAGAATGGACCAACGGCTGACCGTACACGACCGTGACAACGTCCACGCCTAGAGAGTGCAAGCTAGCGTAGGCCACTACCATATGAGGCCTTTTCCAGTCCACTTACGTCCAAAATATGCAAGATGCGGTGAGTCCGGGATCGCTCTGATGCGCCAGGTTTGTTTCGCATCCACGTCGCTACGGCACTATGATTAGCTGGCTTCTTTAGACACATACATTGAACAACACACGTAAAATCCCTGCCAAGAACATGGTGAGACCACACAGCGCAGAGGACAATCAACGTACCTCGGTGAAGTAATCCAGTTGACGTCGGCCCGCAAGAGCTTCGCCATCTTGGCGTCGTGGCTCACCTCTTTCATCTAACAACACCCGATAAGCCTCAAACAACACCCGGATGGTTTCAACTGACGATGAATGTCAATCCTTGATGCATGAACTGAGCAGCGTGAGCACAGAATTGCAGGGAGGTAAGACGATGACCTACCACACCACCTTCGTACACTTCAAACAATGCACGCGAAAATTCAATCTCCTCCAGTATCTTGGGCGCGTCTTTCGTGATATCCACCAATATGTACTTGTCATCTTCAGCACCCCGAATCGACACGTGCTTGGCTGGATATGGCAAAAACTTGGGATGTGGATGATACCTAAGTCATGCCCGAGGTGCTAGTCATGAGCTGCTCGGCAACGTCCAACGAGCACTCGGCATGCTTCACTCACCAACCATCCTTGTCCTTGCTCAACTTCGTGTCACATAGCTCGCTGAGTGACGGACCAAAGTAGACGTGGTCATTTTTGCACAATGGCATTTCCTGCGCTGCGCACTGCAGATGGGCCTCGAGGATCACCTTGCTCTCGAGATTGATGACGAGGTCCTGGATCGGCTTATCAAATAGGTCGTCAGGGTGCAGAACGTAGTGTTGGTCGATGGGCAGGTTGTCTGCAACAAGGACCGCGAGGGAGTCGCGTGTTCGGCGTCCCGCTCGTCCCGCTTGTTGGCGCTAATGGGTGGCGACGAGGGTGAGAGGCCATTCTCGCGTTGTGGTTACAGGAGACGCACAAAGTTGGCTAAACCAAACGGAAACCCAAGCATAACGACAGCATCTAAGACGCCAATGTCGACACCGAGTTCGAGCGCATTTGTGGCAACGATCCCAAGAAGATTACCAGAAAAGGCTTCGTTCTCGATGTGTCGTCGGTCCTATCAAACCCGTTAGCTAAGCTGCGAGGTCGCAGCAAGACAGAGACCACCTCTTGAGAGTAACCTGGGGAAAAGTGGGTGAGTCGATAGCGAGATGCTGAAATGAGGCGTATCACGCACCCCCTCGGTATGGCATAACCTTGGCAAGGACATCCAGTCGACCTTCCGCACTGAGATCGGCACGTAGCGTCTTCATCGCCTGCCCACGGCGTCAATAGGTTGCGCAAAAGCAGATGGTCGCCGCTCACCAGCTCGCATGCCTTGCGGATCTAAGATTGTGCATGTATGCGCCTGACGTGAGCGCACGTTGCTACGGTCAGCTCACCTAACCTACCTTGCAAAACAGAATCACGCGAATGCCTCGTTTCATCAAGAACCGCATTAACCCAGTCGCTTCCGATATCGAACTGTGTCGCCCCAGCTGTGGAGATTCGTCATCCACAAACGGCAGGTCCCAAACAAGATAGTCTTTGATCCCAGATGGCGCACCATCCTCCGTGACCTCCTCCACGTCCTGCGCGATTTTGCTTTGATTTGCGCTACAGGCAATATCATGTGCACACACCTCGATGCCAAAGAGACGTTTCATGTGTTGTGCTGGTTTTGCAATCGTTGCGCTGCAAGATACAAATGTCACGCCTTGGTCTTGTCCCCACGTGTCTGTTCAGATGGGCATGCTTCTCCAACAAGAGGCACTTACTGCCGATCGCCCTACAGACCCTTCGGAACCGCCGGATGACTTGTGCAACGTGACTGAGAGAAAATTAACATATAAGCTCGCGATCAATTCAGAAATGAAGTACCTCCCAAATAGGTCGGCGTAATAGTGTAATTCGTCGACAGCAACAAGTTTGAGGTTCGCCAGGAAACTGTAGCAAAGTCAGTGGCTAGAACCGCAACAAAGCGATCACGAACGATCTCCAGAGTTCTTCGTGGGGCAAGATAGACGCATGAATCATGTCCTAGACGCAGATAAATCTAGAGTCGTCATGATACTGTCTCACGAAACGCGTACAAAGTTGGTGAATATGACAGACGCAGTCATCCGAATTTCTGTCAGCGACATCAATGCTGCCATCTACATGTAAAATGAACGAAGCAGACCAGCTCTGCATTCTTGAGGCGTGTCGCCGTCGTAGTTTGCTACTTTGATGTGCCGAAGTCCCGGACAGGACCAGAGTAATTGCTCCAATGCTGTCCTTTGGTCTTGCGCCAGAGCCTATAGCACGAAGCGTCTGTCAACGTCACGCAGGTCCTGTATTTCGAACACACCTTGGTTGGGTATACAAAGATGGCGGTTGTACTGGGATCCTCTTCCAATAGTCTCAGCAATGGAACCTGTATACGCGTTAAAATGCGCAAACGATATCAAGAGCACTGATGCACATGTACCTGGTATATAACACTCTTCCCAGAGGCAGTACTCGTTGACACGATAACATGCCGCTTCTTAGCGATTGCATTAATAGCAGCCGTCTGATGGCTGTACAACGAGGAGATCTTCCTCGCGTCCTGCAGCGCTTGTGAAACCATCCCAGAGAGCGGCTCGTCAAGGTCCCCTACGGCAATATTCCGGAAACTAGGTGCAAGGACACAAATCGCTACCCACCTTGCCTCGCGTCACGCGCTTCAAACGTGCGCCGGTAGACGATCTGGTCCTTGTACCATTCCTGGTCTCGAATTTCTTGGATGACCTCGTCAATGGACGGACGCTCCTCTGCACTCGGGATCGTCAGCATGTCTTGCGCTGGCGTAGGTTTGAGTCGGCCGTCGGATTTCGGGTTAACGGGTATATGGTCCCTGGCAGCAGCTTGGAGGAGAGCAACTGGGTCTTCGCCGAGAGGCGTCGCAGAAAGTAACCTGCGGAACCATTTCAGGACACGCGCGTGTGCGTACGCGATCAACCCACTCGTTGATGGCGCACGTGAATCGCATATCGCGCTGTTCGATCAGCTTTTTCGTCTGAGCGGGCGTCATCGCAGGCGGGAGTGACAAGCCAGTGCTAGAGAACGACATCATCACCCAACACGCACGTCCGTATCGACATCAAACCCACCCAGATGGCTCCTTCTTCCCTTTAGAATTATCCGCAAACTCCAGTATCAAGACGTGTTCTTCTTCGTCCACGTCAAGAAGCCGCGACGAAGAGGGCATGGAAAAGTCGGGGCTCCGACGTCCGCCACGTTGCTGTTGAGACAGCGTCTCGGCGTGTATGCGTAGCTCATTGCGGGGTATGTACGCAAACTTGACGAGGTCGGGGAGGAGCGCTCTGCGTGAAAATCAGTGGATGTACACGAAGACATCGCGCAGCGCACTTGAGTTCGGCGACTTTGGCGAGGTCAAGCGGTCTGTTCGGCCGCGCATGTCAGCGAGCGTCGGTAAAGCAAGTGGTGGACATTCGACCTTTTCAGTAAACTCTCTACCGAGGAGCGGACTACCGGAAAGGTTGTTGCTAGATGCTTTCGCGAGGATACAAACGCGAGGACAGTGTTAAGTGCCTGACCCATTGTCTGGTCAGAGGGGCGCAACGCCAGAGTGTACGTAGCGACGCACCTTGAAAACCTGGGTACCATCATATTGTGCGCGGTTTGTGTGTATAACAGTACTATGCATACCTTGGCAAGCTTGAAGTAGAAGGCCTCACGATCAGCGAGCTACAGAATCCGACTTCCACTCACGTCCTGGAAATACTCGGGCCACGCGGTGGGCTCTGGCGCTTGTTTCTGCTTTCCCTTGGCCTTGGTCGATGTTCGTGGCTTTTTAGGCGGCTGCCCTGCGCCAGAGCCGGAGGGGTCCTTGCGCTTCATGGTGCCCTTCCAAGCAATATGACCGTGACGCGACGCGATGCGTGACGTGACGGTCGTTACCTCTTGTGACGACGCTCTTCTCGCTCGTTCACCGTCAAAGCGATGTCGCCGCTGTTCGCCCGGGTCGTCCCAAAATCATCCCTACACCCCAACCGGGTTCTTCCACCCCCGCTCACAAAGAAGCAGGAAAGGGCACGCAAAGAGCCGTTCATTAAGCTCATGCAAAAGCGACAAACAGAGGCAGGCCCGTCCTGGCCCCAGAATCTGCGCATCGAACCCGTCATTCCGAGAAGAAAGATCGGGAATGCGCCCAAGTTACTGAGGTCAACCCTGAAAAAGCTGTTCACGGAGCGGTAAGGGCATTGGTCCTCCAGGTTAGACATGTCGCATCGGCTCGCCCGCAGATTGGTTAACTGGTCCGAGCAATGCAGATTTGAGCTGCACGTCACAGGACTACACATTAGCCATAAGTGCAAACATGCAACTTGATTACAATAATTATCTGCTATCAATGCCCATTGTCACATAATCTCCAGATCCCTAGGCTTATTCAGCAATGGTATCCTTGCTAGCAACCTCCTCGCCTTCGTTGAACACCTTTTCTAGCAGCTGATTGAACCGCTCCTTGTACTGACCACATACACCATGCCCTGTTTCTTCCCAACACTGATACTCTGCTTCAGGCATGTGGCGCTTGAGATTCTCGCCTTCCTGGTGAGGAATGACGACATCCTTGTCACCACTGAGGATCAGTACCTTGGGCACGGAAGCTGAGATCTTGGAAAGGCGGTCTGGTGTCATGCTGTGAGTTGCGCCCGCTGCCATTTGCCCGAGCGCCCCCACAAGTGTTTGTGGTTTGGTCATCTTCATCCTGTAGCGGAGAAGCTGCG
>JBBPKK010000858.1:0-15134 GCA_038089215.1 Tylopilus vinaceipallidus
TACTAATTTATGATACCCTTGATGTCAGCAACAAAACTGTTGCAATGAGTACCCTTGATTAATTGGAGTATATCTCATGTGGCTGTGATTTAAATCACATGACATAGGGGAATGATTTGTAGCCAAGAGTGATTACTATATTTGGTATCACCAAAGCTAAGCGAAATTCCCACATGTGATTGTGGTGCACTTCACGCACCAGATTGAGGTTAGGCATTGCAACGGTTTTGTTGCTCACTGTAAGAGGAACGGGTTAGGCAGCAGTTTTGAGCTGGTGAGAGCTCTGATCACGGGACCACCACTGCCCCAACTGCTGCCCTTCCAGGCGCTGTTTAGGGGCCTACCACCTGTAGCCTGCCATAGGCATTAGGCAGAGGTGTGCCAAGCATGGTGTGGAGTGGCATGCTTGACCCAGTCTGGGGTGGTGTAATATATGGGGGAGATGACGGGCAGGGAGAATCAAGCTCCATTCCCAATGTGGTCAGGGCATGATGCCTCCCACAGGCCATTTGGGCTGAACACACCTTTCAGGCTGTGTGGTGACACATTGTCAGCCCCATGCAGTTCTGGAGTGGGCAATGGGGCCCACCCCAGCTCCCCCCTCACATCGGGTGATTGCATGAAGCACACGGACGGCAATCCTTCTTGGTGGTCTAAAGGTTGGCAAATTTTTGAAATATTTCACAAAGTAAAATAGTTTTGCCCAAGTAAGAAATTTAGTCAAGGAAAAAAAGGGCAGACACCTATGGTGGAATATGTGCATGTTTATTTCAGCCACACTTTTGACCACTGCAGTGCCATAATTTGGCACTGTGGGCCACGAAAATACTAATTGGACCATGAAAAATACCAATCAGACTGCGAAAATACTGATTAGACCATGGAAACATCTGTTTAGACCACAAAAAATGCCACAAAGATGCCCAATGTACAGTTTACATTAGGGCACCTCTGGTGTCCTAGGTGGCCAGCTGTGTTGTGTATAATTATCTAACAGTTCAATTACAAAACAGGGGGAGGGAAAACGTAAACACCACTCACATTGTTTGATTACACCATGTATTTAGTCATGTTTGTTGCCAGTTCGACCTCATGTGGCACTTTCCATTTCTTTTTTGCTTTTCCCTGAACACTGTCAGGTGGGCTGTTCTGTCCTGAGCCATTGGGCTTTTTGCTGTGGTAATGCATGCAGTCGACTGTCAAGTTGGCCATTCTGCTTCAAGCCATCGAATGCCATGCCCATGTGGTTGCATCCTGGCCACTGGTGTATGCTGGGGCTGAGCAATGCAGCCTATCTCCACTGTTAGGCAGGTCGCTGTGTCATGAGCCATTGGACCTGTCCACAATGCAATGCATCGTTTGGTGGCTTGAACATGCGTGTTGGATCATGGACAGTTCCCATGGTTGGTGGCATGACGGCAACTCAGCAGTGTTGGTGTACAAGCCAGCCACATGCGTGTCATTCAATGACTCAAATGCAGATGGTCAATTTGACAGCTGATCACACGTGACACCATATGTGCCAGCGCCACCACCGTCAGGTGGTCATCATGTCACAAACCACTTGAGCCGTTCGCAATCCAATGCACATGGTCAACTGTCAAGTCGGACCTACGTGTTCAAGCCATCGAACGATGTGCATGCATGCCACCACCAGAGCACTGTGACACACTCTTCATCATGCCAGAAGGGCCAACCTTGGCCCGCCGGTGGTGGAGCTGAGGAATGTTGATCCTGCTCTGCGCTTGTTGAACAGAGCACACAGCAGCATGGCCAGAGTGTCAGCCCAGCTTGGCGTGGTACTTTACACCACCTTTTTTTTTGAATGGAGAATTACCATTAATATCACAATCGACCTCATCATAACATGGGTTTTGAGGAAGCATGGCTTCTTGAATGACAGCTCAGGTGATCTGCCTGCTATGGAAAGAGCACATGACACCTCAGGCACATGTTACAAGGCCATCAACCACAAGCAAAGTCCTGTAATGACCTGCCCACCACATGCAGCTGCTCAGCCAAAGGGCAGATCCATTGAACTGATGACACGGGTGCTCTCCCCCCTTCCAGTAACCAAGTGAGCACTAATCTTTCATCTGGCATGCCCCTGATGCAAGTTGAGTGGCATGATGCCCTGGCATGGAATATACCCACCAAGCACTGAAATGCTTACATCACACAGGTCATGATCAGTGCATGGTATGACACAGGGCATTTACGATAACCCAGTAGTTCAAGCTGTTTGATCTCCAGAGTAGGTCAATCAAGCATCATAAGCAGAAAAGTGTGGAAACATCTCCTGTCCCACAGTGTATCGTGCAGTGCCTGCCCGGTTCCAATCTGGTTGCTTTTCACTTCTCCACCCCTCATTCGTCGCAAGCACCTTATTGGACTGCATGCCGTTGTTAATGTAGGCAAAGAGCGCACCCACAGCATACTGAGTGAAGGAATATCTCTGCTGACCCTCTGGAATCTGGATGTTGTAGTGCATGACAATAGCAGATGGGATGAGGACAGTCGAGCCGGGTGGGAACTGTATGATGAGCCGTAACTTGTCAAGAACCAAGTGCTTGCCCAAATCAGGGTTGAAATCACCAAGTGCCATTATCAAGCAGATCCCAAATGAGAGGTTGGCAGAATCATGGTGAGGACAGCAGGTTGTGGATGGGCCAAGGTTGAACATGGCCGCTGGCATGACAGAGCTCTGATAAGGCTTCTTCAGATCAGCATTGATGTCATATAGCATCCCCAGGTTTTTCACATAATATTCATACGTTTGTGGAAAGAATGCACGGAATGCCCCTGTTTGATGCATGAACATTGTCAGCCATCATGTCCCGAGAGAACGAAATGCAAAGGAGTGGCATACTGTCTTGGAGTCCAGCCAGCCTTTGCATGTGGCGGTCCTCCGTCAAGTTCTTCATGGCGTCAGCATAGGGATGCCTGATGCAGGTGTTCATTGGCATCTGCAGTGATTCGGCAATCAGGATTCCCAAACGCTGCACCGAGCAAGGGTATCACTAACCTTTTGGCCACCCCTGTATGAAACACCGGTGATCGCCATGTGGAAGCACCCTCGGTTCGAACGCATTTTGGTGGGGATCATGCTGATCTGAGGCAGAGGCGAGCTGTTCACCTCAAATGCCTTGGTTGCTCCTGTGATCACCTTGTCGAACATTCCCTGGGGTCACCCTGCAAGGACGGCAATGACGTGCCCTGACTTGTCCAGTATGGCCTGCGGCAAGCTGCCAAGGCTTGTCATCGTTCTCTCTGACCCATTGGCTGATGGAACTCACTGCCCATCCCAGTTCACTACGGTGTAGCCCCTCCATTCAAGTTTGACAGCATCCCGCGGCAGCCCTGTCGATTGGGACATCTGCCTTTAGGAACCCATCCAGCCACTCTCGGATGCCACGAGGTCCTGTTGTGACATGTCAGTAGGTACGAATGACTTCATTTCCACCATAGATCACACTCATTTCATCGTGACCTCCTTCAGAGGCTTTTCGCCCCCCTCAGTCAATTTGGCCATTAGAGCTCGCCTCTTTGCATGCTGCTGGCTTCTCATGTCTTTCTTCAACCTTCTCTTCAAGCTCATGACCATCATCACAGCTGGTGGGCTAGCATCGTCTGGGCCACTGATTGGCTTCATGTTCTTGTCAGCCGACTGGTCCCCAGTTGTGATGGTGTCCAGGTCCAAGGTGCCATCCAGGGCCGCATGGATGTCGTACATTGTAGGTATTGGTTTGATGGAATGCTTTTTTTCCATTGGTGTGTGGCACCCTTCACTTTCGGGTGAGAAAAAACGATAGCAGAGTTGGGTCACAACCAGCTCCGCGATGGAGCTTGCTGTGGCGCCATGGCTACATGTTGAATATGTACAGTGGGGACCTCTGTGATTGCAGACGAATTCAAGGCCCCGTCGTTGGAATGCTCTTCCACTGATGCCCTGACACTGAGGCTAATCAGCCTTTCACCTCACTGCTCACGCTTGTGGAGAGCTTTGGATGAAGTGAGTTCTTCTGCCCATCGCATGACTGGCAGTACGTCAGCTAGCAGTGGACTTGGTTGTGTGTCAGCATTCCAGTGCACTGCCTGATGCCATCATATGCTCCATGCCATGTGGGCCTCCGACGGTTCACACTCTGAACCCATGGTCTGAATTGGGATCACACTGTGCCCTCGGGCACCTGAAGTCGACTTACCACATGCCACGTTACACAAGTAATTCGCTCTCCTTCCCTTTTTTAAAATCCAAGCAGCCCAGAGCTGGCCGGGTTTTACAAACATTGCTCCCCATTATGATCTGCTGTTTTCTGTAATGCCAGGACTTGGTTTGGGCGTTTGTGCTGGGTCTCTCCTTATGGTGGAATGCAGGCTGAACAGCGCCAACTGTCAGCACAGAGATTATGGGTGAGTCTGTGCCCCTGACATGAGCAGCGTGGCCAAAAATTGAGAAATGCAACCTATTGAGTTGGGGCCAGGGACCCTGGCCTGCATTCAGCCATGCCATGTGAAGCGTGTTACCAGCCCACAGTGCTGCCATCATCTCTTTTTCAATCCATGTTGTGGGCTGTCCATGTGGTCCATGCCCCATGTCTTCACCTCCATGACTGTTGATGGGGTGACTGAAATACCCTGGTGTGGTTGGACCCTGCCCACCATCACAGGATGTTTCTGCAGTTAGTCAACAAGCATGCTTTGCCAGCATTGTCTGGACCTATGTTATAATTTAGGTTTGACGTCTGGCCCCTTCAGGGAATGGTAGAACGAAAAAAAGGGCAGGCAGAGAACATCTTGGTGCATATTTCCTGGTGTATAAATGGTCACAATGCGTCACAAACTTCCTCTTGACAACTTCTGGTTGCCACTTTTTCTTGTTAACCCCTCACACTACGTCCATTGCATTGCCATGTCGCTGCAAGTTTCCTGCGAGTCTTGCAACAAGAGCTACAGCTCTGCTGATGTGCTCCACAAGCATCAGTACAACCATCACACCCTGCCACTCCCATTCATCATGGAGGGAGTGGAGTACAATATGGTCATGACAGAAGGCTGGTACATTTGCCCATTTGACGAATGTCAGAAGAACTTCAGCAGAAGGGACAAGGTTCAATCTCACCTCATTAACGTTCATGAGGTGCAAAAGGTCAGCTGGGTTAGTGATGGAACAGCAGTTCGAGGTGTGTCACTGCAATGGAACAGATCATAGTCCATCCTTGAAGTGCTGACCTTGCTGTTCCAGGTTCATCTGCGATTGACTCAGACGTTGCACCTGAGGTTCCACCTTCTCGAGCCCTCATGGCAGATGACAAGAGTGAGTGTGGGGGTAAATGCAATCCTGTCAATGCACTGCTGAGGAACCCATGTCCAGCCATGACCACTCGGACAGCAGAATCCAAATCCAAATCCAAATCCAAAAAGGTAGAGTTGGAGGAGGTTGTGGTCTGAGGGACTGATGGTTCAGCTGACTGTACATGTCAGTGTGAGCGGGTGCAGTGATGATTAACCTGAGTGACATCATTATTCCAGTCAATGGCAGTCAAGCCTCGCTTGCAGGGGAATGCAGGGTGCGGCTGATGCCCAACAGAGACTATGTTGAAGGGGGTGCGATCCTGGACCGTCTCGGACTGTGGCACCACACCAGGCTTCACGTGCTGATATGCAGAGATTGTCTGATTGCACTGACATCCCAGACGGTGATTGGCCACTGTAACAGTCACCACAGCTTATCAGCTTTGGCACGAGAAGAGATCCTCAAGTTCTGTCGAGTCAGAGGGGTGTATGACAAGCCTGAAGACATGCCATTGCCATTCCCAGGTGGCCCTCCCATGCAGCACATTGCTCCACCTGTGACAGGTTACACTTGCGCTGCGGCAGCATCCTGCCAATATGCCATGAAGGACTTTCAGCAGATGATGAGGCACCTCCGGGAAAGGCATTCCATTAGGCCCCCCCTTTCCGACATGACATGGCATTCAAGCATGGTGCAGGCACTCTTCCAGAGTGTTGGCTGAGTCTATTTTGAGGTGGACATGTATGTCACTTCCACCTCAGATGTCAATGTTCACACATACCTTAGACGTGTGTTCTTGCCTGGAATGACTGGCAACCCAATCGCAACCCAGATGTCTGACTGTGACCGCTCACTGCTCTTGAAGATCACCAGATGGGACATGTTCATGAGTGACGTCCAGTGGTCAATGGAGCAAAGGAAAGCGGCCCAAATCATAAAAGTGAAGCACACCAACTCAGAGTGCAGCAGCATCTTCAAGCAGCTGGTGTTCACCATGTGGATGCACCACGAAGCAGTCCAAATTTACATCAAGAGACACAGCTTTGGCATCATGGTGAGAAAGGTACTCTTGCATGGCATGGACATTCGAAAGGAGTGAGCACCGTCACCCAACATCCCATCTTGTGATTGCTCATGGAGGGGTGGTTGTAGGGGCCATCACTTTATGTTCGTCTCCATCTCCAAGGACAAGTATTGCTCAGCATTCACTCAGATGGTTTGAGTGATGATTCGCAAGCATCTCAGAGCCGACTTGGTGCTGTCCTTTGTGCTTTCTCCCTATCAGCAAGGCCACCTGGAAGACCTCGTGGGGAGCCTTGAAAACTGTGTGAGTGATCCCATGGACATGGACGCGAAACAGAAGGCATGTGTTCATAGTTACCACAAGTCCTCTTGGTCTTTGGTTTGCCCACAGGACACCACTCCTGATGAACCGTGGGCAGATCCAATTCAATGCTATATCTGGCTCAAGGCCCTCAACATTGGCAGTGGGTTCATGGAGGTGTCCAGCCTCACCCCAGAGCTTGCGAAGCTCAAATACTTCTGTCATGTCATGACTTTGTATGAGGCAGTCATGTACAGGTCTATGGGGCCCAAGACCGAGACTGAGACCGAGAACAACATTCAGTCAGTGGTCTCTAGCTTCGTTTCCCATGTCCCAACTGATGACCTTTCCCGTTCTCAGGTGCATGGCTCAACTACATTGGCAAGCCCTTTCACTCGGGACCACAACACCTTACAACATGATCTGGGAGCTACAGCAGGCAGCGTCATATCTGGCCTACTCCCAGGTCCAAGAATCAAAGGTGTTCATCAATCTGGACTTTGCCTGGATCACTGTCGGTATGGAGACGCTCCATCTCACAAGGCTGTGAGCAGGCATGAGCTCGCTCCTGGCCAAGATCAGGGATGGTCATTCGAAGCTGAGTGGCATTTCCTGGGCCATTCCACTTGTAGCTATGGGCCACATCATCAACAACATCATGAACCATCAATGGGGCTACTCATTCCTGAATGGGTCCCCATTCAAGGAGCACAAGCACTCATACTTTGTGGAGATGGTAGAGAACTACAAGCTCATCAGCCAGGACAGCTCAGGAAATGGGTGCTGGGACCACAACACTTTGCAGATGTTCATGCGGTAAGCCGAGGAGGTCTGGGGCCACATGTATCATGCTCTCTACATTGGCCTCCAGCTGGCCACAAGGGCAACACAGTTTCTGCAACACCAACAGACCATGCAACCTCATCTTTCAAGGTCAGGAGGCGATGTTTATAGGCTGGTACAGCAAGACCATGAACCTGATGGGAAAGGACGCCTGCATGCCTGCGTTCATCGCCAAACCTCTGAGAGAGGTCCTGTTGGTCCTGTTGGGGGGCAGGCTGAGGGAAGCAGAGGTGCTCATCACTGGCGTGTTGCATGGCAAGGAAGCCAGGGAAACATATTGAAGGTGTGTGGCTGACTGCATTGTTTAGCACCAACAATATTCCATTGGATCTGTCAGACTTGCTCACGATGCTGTTTCGTTTCTTACTCCATCCAGCTATCTTTGCATCTGAGATGGAAACCGCATTGAAGAGGGGCAGTTTTACGATGAGTTGAGGACCTGAAATCATGACATATTCAGCTGTGGATGGGAATTCAGAGATTTCCGCCAGGAAATGATCACCCTTGGTCGGGAGTTCATCTCCCCGGATGAGGCATTCCCTTGTGCAGATGAGGTGCTCGCAGAAGCATCCGATCACTCAATGTTACATTTTCTTTGGCTATGGTTCTTCCCTTGGTTTCCTCTATGCTTATATGTACACTTATCTGTCCTAGGGCTCACTCTCTTCTTCCTCAAAGCCCTATGGTTCACCCTTATCCGCGTTCTCTGTATTTCACTTTCATTCTTCCTCCTCATTGTCTGGCATCTAAGTGATGTCATCCCTTGACTACCATCTTTTCCTTCTGGAATCTTCTAATGCTGCGGACGCCACCCTGACAGCTATTATTCTTTCTAATGCTTCTCCACAGCATTTTCCCTGTTTATCCTGATCCCACACTAGCCCTAAAGTACACAGGATGTATATAAGGACTAACAGGTTAGCTTGGGGAGTCCCCAGCTAAATCTGCACAATCATATGTAGTGTTTCAGCATTCTTTGAGTGATTGGCCCACAATCCCTCTTAGTATTCCTCTCGAGGCAAAACAACAGTAGCTCTGCGTTAGTGAGCAACTTGTGAACGTGTAGACTTCGTATTGCTTCGCCTTACAGCTTGCACTACGTCATACCTAGCATAACAGAACTAGTCATGTCACAGTGCAATGACAGCACATACAGTTTCTTTGAATGCAATGGTACCATGAGTGGCACTTTCATCACGTTAGTCTCACAGTCCATGCTTGGGGGTAATTCACCAGCCAGTGCACTGGTGAACCAGAAATGACCAGCTGCTTACCACCCCCACAGTACCTGTCACCGTGCATCTCACTTTCATCAGCACTTGTCGACTTTTGAGACAGACAACAGGTGATACTCGAGGTCAAGGAGTTCGTCCTTGTTGTCCTCCTCATCCACCCAATCTGCCTCGTCATTGTCATACTTGCCCCCATTCACTCATGCTGGCTCTTCCTGCATACCCCTCCCCCTGCCATCTCCTCTCTGGACATATAGGCCTCTGGACTCGTGCCCTGTGGCTGCTTAGCTCCCCAGGTGTAGTGTTGACTTCACCACCTTTCACTTCATGCCCAATGCTGGCGTGCATGACTTTTCACACTGCTTCAAGCCCTGCTGACTGCTAGCCAGGAAGAGTAGGCTAACTGGTCAATGGTCTGGTAATGACTGCAGACTCATCTAATCAAAGTGATGACCTCGATCGTGGATGGGTGATTCAGGTTATAATTGCAAGACTACCAAGCATGAAGTGTACATTGCAATAGATATGTGAAAAAAGGTATGGATAGGTGAACTGATGGGAGGAGGGAGACCAGGTTATATGCTTGAGACAAACAGGCACAGGGAGGGTATGACAGTCTGGCCATGCAGGGTGGGTGTACAGGCATGTTGAGCCGTGTGACCTGAAAGTATGTCTGGAGGTATGCTGCCACTACATCATTGTAATAGTAGTGCCTGTGTGTGAAAGATCCCACTATGTCCAGAACTGGGTGATGAGTGAAGGTGTGCTACAAAATCATGACACAATTGGGCAGGGATGTAGAGGCAACCATGATAGTACAGCTGATTGTCCATGTAGGACCAATCAGAACAGTGAGAGTGGACTAAGGGGGCCTCAGAACCCTCAAGATGTTGTAAGGCTGTGAAGATCAGAGAATGTGGAAAAGGTGAGTTTGGAAGCTATGGAGGCATCCAGAGCACACACAAAAAGATGATCAGAAAAGAGTGTGACATCCTCATTGTCAGTGACAGTGGGGGGATCCAAAAAGCAGGATAGGGTATCAGCTGGGGCAACTTGAGAGGCAGGCACATGTTTAAACTGTAAATCAAAGTCCTGTAGAAACAGAAGCCATCTGGCCTGGCATCGACTCAGATGCTGGGGCTGGCAGAAGTAGGAGAGGTTTTTGTGATTGGTAATGACAGTGATGGGATGTCCTGTGCCACAAAGGTAGTGTTTTCAGGCAGAGAGAACATGGATAACTGCAAGGAGTTCCCTGTCATAGATGTCATAGTTTTGTATGACCTGGGAGAAGGTTTGGGATAGGTAGGCACAAGGATGGAGGTCACCATTGTCATCAGCTTGGAGCAGAATGCCTCCAGAGGCTACAAGGGAGGCATCAGTTGTGATAGAGAAAGGCTTGTTTAGGTTGGGCATGGAGAGTACTGGTTGAGAGGTGAAGGTGGATTGTAGGAAACGGAAAGCAGATTCTTGGTCAGTATTCCATTTTCAGGTGGAGGAGGATTTGGTGAGGTCAATAAGGGGGCAGGCAATGGAAGAGAAATTAGATATGAAGCGGTGATAAAAGTTGCAAAAACCAAGGAAAGATTGTACTCCTTTGATGTTGGATGGGGGTTTCCAGGGAGAGATGGCATCAAGTTTGACAGGATCTAGGTGGACAGAATTGTGGTGGACAACCATACCAAGGTACTCCATGTGGTCTTGGTCAAAAGAGCACTTGGATAGTTTTAGATACATCTTCTCTTCATGCAGTTGTTGTAGAACTCATTGAGTTCGTTCCTGGTGGAGAGGGAGGTCATCTGTTTCATATTATAAGTCATCCATGTAAATCTTCAGCCACCCCTCTGCAATCATGTCTTGGAAGATATGCTTCATGAGTGCCTGAAAATGAGAGGGAGCATTGACAAAATCAAAGAACATAAGTAATTCCCAGAGTCCTTCTGAGTTTACCCAGGCTGTCTTCCAGACATTTTCAGGGTGGATGCGAACATTGTTGTAACCCCATCAGATGTTGAACTTTGTGAAGTACTGGGTGTTTTTGAAACCATCTACAAGGTTGGAGATGAGAGGAAGAGGGTATGCATTCTGGACTGTATGGGAATTGAGGTAGCAATAATCCTGACAGGGGCAAAGCTTGCCATCCTTCTTTACTACAAAGAAAAAGGGGGAAGCTTGGGTGGATGTTGATTGTTGGATCTTTCCAGTGTTGATGTTCTCCAGAGTGAATTCTTTACAGGCTTTCTGTTCCTCAGGATTAAGGGGGTAGATCTTAGCAATTTTCAGGGTAAAGTCATTGTTCAGATTGATGCAGAAGTTCCATCCTCCTCAAGATGGGGGCAGTTTGCCAGGGGGTGGTTCAGCAAAAACATTTGCAAATTTTGCATATGCTAAGGGAAGGGAAACCTCCTCCTTTGCAGCTGTCATGGCAAGGGAGGTGGAGAGGGTTGTCTTGTTGAGGTATTGGTTGAGGTGTGAGTCATCAGGGGATGATACTGGTTCTTCTGGGACATAGCATTGCCCAGTCCTCCAGTCAATTGTTGGGTTGATTCATTTCAACCATGGCAGCCCTAGGATGGCTTTTTCTTTCCCAAGATTGGTAACAAAAAAGGTCTGGGTATGGTGAGTGGTGGAATTGGAGAGGGATACTTTGAGGGTGGTTACAAATTGTATGGTTCCATTGGAGTTTTTAGTTCCATCAACATTGTGGGCAATGATTTGATGGGGGAGATGAGAGAGAGGAAGGTGGTTATGGTGAACTTGCTCCCAGGACAAGAAGCATCCAGTTGCTCTGCTATTGATAAGGGCATTCAGGTTGACTTTGGTTTTGCTCCCACATTGTAAAAGAATTAGCAGGTGCATAGAAGATTCATTTACATCTATAATGTACATGGGGGCAATGTACTGGGAAGAAATTATTGACTTCTTTTCTTCCTGACCTAAAAACCTAAAGTAGAAGCAGTAGGTGCTTCCTCTTCTTCCTTGTAATCATTATCATGGCAGATATGAAGGTTCCTCAAGATGAGGTTGTGAGATATCCCCTTGGCTCTGAAAGAGTTGACATAGGCAAAAATGAAATGGTCTGGGTTTCTAACCGGATTAGTAGGTGGGGCAGGAGTGGTTTCTGTTACATTTTCTCCACCTTTTCTTCTTTCCCTTCTTTCCTCTCCAACTATATGTACATCTATCCATCTTGGGGCTTATCCTTTTCATCCTCAAAGCCTTGTGGTTTGTCCTTGTCCATACTGTATGCTTATCCCTCTCTCTATTCCTTCTCATCACTTGGCACCTAGGCTGTGCCATCCCCTAGTTACCATCTCTCCCTTCTGGAATGTTCGGATGCTGCAGACACCACCTCAATGGTTATTATTCTTTCCAATGTTTCTTTGCAGCACTTTCCCTTTTTATCTTGATTCCACACTAGCTCTAAAGTACACAGAATGTATATAAGGACTACAGATTAGCTTGGGGAATCCCCAGCTAAATCTGCACAATTATACATAGTGTTTCAGCATTCTTTGAGTGATTGGCCTGCAATCTCTCTTAGTATTCCTCTTGAGGCAAACATCATTAGCTCTATGTTAGTGAGCAACTTGTGAACATATAGACTTCATATTGCTTCGTCTTACAGCTTGCACTACATCATACCTAGCATAACAATGACAGTCTCGCATATCTGCTGACCCAGATTTGGGATAGCGATCACCATACAGTATATCTTCTGCAATAATCCTGGATAACATCCCCTCAAGCTATAAATGGTCCCAATTCCCTGACAGTGCTAAGCTGACAGGTATAAATGTCATGAACATGGGGGAACATGATGTTTGTGGCATTCACCATTGTGTTCATGGTGTGCTCTGAGGCATCTAGATGGCTGTGAAGACCACAGACACTTGAAAGGGTGGTTCTTGTGTCATCTGCAAGTGTTGGAATGCTATATTTCATTCCATACTAACAGGCATGAACACTATGAATGCTGATGAACATGATGTTTGTAGTGTTCACTTGTGTTCCAACAGCATGTTCTGTGGTGTACAGACAGCTGAGAACACCAAGGACACTTGCAAACATGGTGTTTGTGTTGTCCAAAGGTGTTGGAACACTGTCTTTCACCCAGTACTGACAGTTACAAACATCACAAACACTGGCAAACATGATGTTCACCACCTGAATTGTTTCAAACATGGTGTTCATGCTGTCCACAAGTATTGGGACATTGTAAGTCACCCTGTACTGACAGGTATAAGCATCACAAACACTGGTGAACATGATGTTCATGGTGTTCACCACCATTCACATGACATGTTCTGAGGTGTGTAGATGGCTGTGAACACCATGAGCAATTACACACATGTTGTTCATGTCACCCACAGATGTTGGGATGCAGCATTCTAATCCATCCTGACATGTGGGAAAATCATGAACACCAATGAGGATGTGGTTCATGGTGTTCTCCACTGTTCATCTGAGAACACCAAGGAGGTTTGCAAACAGAGTGTCCATATTGTTCACAAGCATGAGGATGCCATATTTCATTTCATCATTCCATACTGGCAGATATGAACACTGTGAAAACTGGCAAACATGATGTTCATGATGTTCACCACTGTTTGGACAACATGTTCTGTAGCATCTAGAGAGCTGCTAACATTAAGAATACTTGCAAATATGGCATTCATGTCATCCACTGATCTTGGGATGCTGTATTTTACTCTGTACTGACAGGTATGAACTTTGTGAACACTGGTGAACATGGCATTCATGGTGTTCACTACTGTTTACACAGCATGTTTTGATATGTCTACACATCTGCAGACACCACAAACACTTGCAAACATAGTGTTTGTATTGTGCACAGGTGTTGGGATGCTATATTATTTCACCCTGTACTGACAGGTATAAACACTATGAACATGGGCAAACATGGGATAACATGGTGTTTGTGGTGTTTGCCACTGTTCTCATGGCATGTTCTGAGATGTATAGACAGTTGAGAACAACAGGAACACTTGCAAAGATGGTGTCAAGATGCTGTATTTCACCCCATATTAACACGCATGAGCACTATGAACACTGGTGAACATAGTGTTAGTGGTGTTTGCATGCATCTAAACTGCTGAGAACACTACAAGCACTTGCAGACATAGTGTTCATGTCATTCACAAGTGATGGGATGCTGTATTTCACCACATACTGACAGGCATGGCAAGGGGAGCTTGCTGTCGCCATTGTTCTCCACTGTTTGGATCCTGTCCTCAACCACCTCTTGGCCATTCAGAACACCCCAGCCATTGTCCTACAGTGGAAATTATAGCATTTTTCTGGTGTTCACAATGACTTGAACACTGATCTTGACACACAAAACTGATCATAGTCCTCACTGCTTGATATTGATATTTTTGGTCCCTTTTTTATGTTGGTTAGTAGTCATACATGCAATGCATCACACAGAAAAGGACCCATCCAATTCAGTTTATTTTATTAATAACATCACACCTGCACTGCCAATCTCTCCCACTCATTGTGTGGCACCAGAACCCTCCCTCCAGTGATCCACACCATCTCCAGGTCTTCTATCATGCACTCCTTTTTCCTCGCCCAGGTTGGCATCCAAGTATTGCCTGTCCTAGGATCTATTCCCTTCCACAATATATGCCAGTATTCTTTGTTGTCTGAAAGGATATTGGTATTCTCCCCCAATAGCATCTAGTTGATGCTTTGTTGTTTCATCAATAATAGCCACTACCTCCCATGATGTCTTGTGTTCCTATGTTTTTACCTGTTATGCCAGGTAAAGTGAAATGCAATTTTCTGACTTACCTGCCACTCTCCTGCATTTCATGCAGCAATGACAGCCAGGGCTTTTATGTCTCCCTTTGGGACCCAGGCAGTTTTGAGGCCATGCCACTTGCATTTGAAAGCAATTAGGTATTCTGTTTCAGTTTGACCAGTGATGTAGTCAATGTGGTGGGCACGAATGGTACTAGAGCAGGGCATGGCAGAACAGATAAGGAACAAGATTAAATTTGAATCATGGGGTTGCATATTAAGTATGTCACTTATCAGAAATGTCCACCATGTCACATGCTTTGTAGGGCATTGTCTAAGCCATATTATTCTCTGCATGTTGCTCCATACAACCATGAGCTATTATATTGAATGTGTGCCAAATGCCACACTTTACATTACATTCATTGCCAACAAGGAATTCCTGCCTGTCAAGCACTTTGTCATGCTTCTTCCAGAAGTATATTATTCATGTGCTGTATCATTCCACACAACATGACTCCACTGTATTTCTTCTTCTTCTTATTTGGTGATGTCAGTCACTAATATGTTTTGAATGACAATAGTTACCATGTACCTAAGGTTGGTAGTAAAGTGTGGGAGGTGACGTTGGAATGGGAGTGTACCAATGTCGGTAGTACAGTATAGGGCAAGG
>JBBPKK010000859.1:0-15094 GCA_038089215.1 Tylopilus vinaceipallidus
TGACCTTGTCGAACAATTCCATAGTTTTTCCGCCAGACGCACTCCGGCCTCCGTGTCTCAGGCTCACTCCCCTCCGCACTCCCCTACTCCGGGAGCACGCATTGAAGAGCTCACCGATGAAGAAGATGCTCCAGCCAATGCGTCATTTCACACCCCTAGCAACAAGGGCAACCCTGAGAACCCGGACGAGCCTGGAGATGACCCCTCCGACAGCGACTCCGATTTCCAAGGGGATGACCTTGATCCCGACTCTTCGGACGACGAAGAACACATCCCGCGAGACACACTTGCAAGCCTCGCAAGTGCTATCCACAGACTTGCCCACTCGTCAAAGAAGAAATCCTCCGAATCCTCACAGCAAACCAAGGTCCGAGAACCGGACCAGTTTGATGGGACAGACCCCCACAAACTCCGAGTTTTCTTGGTTCAATGCGAGTTGAACTTCCAAGATCGCCCCAAGGCTTTCGCCTCCGACCACGCCAAGGTTACGTTCACCCAGTCCTACCTCAAGGGCATGGCGCTCGAATGGTTCGAACCGGACCTCCTGCAAATGGAAGATCCGGCGCTCCGTCCACTCTGGATGGATAGCTACAAAGAGTTCATTCTGGAGTTACAGACGAACTTTGGACCACACGACCCTGTTGGAGATGCGGAGCATCAGCTGGATCATTTGACGATGAAAGACGGGCAACGCATCAATAAGTACGTTGTCGAATTCAACAGGATCGCGTCCCAAGTCCAGGGCTATGGAGAAGGTGCCCTCTGGCACCATTTCTACAACGGTCTCCCAGACCGCATCAAAGATGAGATCTCGCGAGTTGGCAAACCCCCCACCCTCTCCGAACTCCGCCAGCTCACCCACGCCATCGATGCTCGCTACTGGGAGCGCAAATCGGAGGTTAGCCGTCAGGCAAAGCCTTCCTCTAACCCTCCCAAGGCGTCCGACAAGCCCTCTGCCCCATCATCATCCTCTGCTGGCACGTCCAGCTCTGCTAAAGAGTCTAAGGGGAAGTCCGCCAGCACTTCCACCAACTCCGGAGCGTCCGCCTCCTCCAAGCCCGACTTATCATCAAAGTTGGGCAAAGACGGCAAGCTCACTGTGGCCGAGTGCAAACGGTGCTTCGACAGCAATCTTTGCATGTTCTGCGGTCTAGCAGGGCACATAGCTAAGGACTGCCTGAAGTCTACATCCCGGGCATCTAAGGCTCGAGCCAGCAAGACTGAAACTCCGGAAGCTAAACTGGAGGCCTCCTCTGAGGCAAAAAAAATAGCCAGCGACCTCCGTGACTCCGCACAGAATGGAGGTTGCGTTGACTCTTCACGTGCACTCAAGGAGCTTCGACTCAACGCATCTGCTCTCTTAGACCCGAAATCACTTATGCCACCAGTCCCTCTTGTATTGTATGACATCCCTTCCTTCCCTGCGTTGATCGACTCCAGTTCCTCCGATTGTTGCATAGATACCTCATTTATCAATAAAAATGAACTTTCAACCTACTCTGTCCCTCCGCTTTCCCTCCGTTTGTTCGACGGAACCTCAAACGCAACAATCACTCAAGCACTCGACCTCTCCATCCGCTTCCCTACCGGTGACATCACTCCGACGACATTTTATGTCACTCCGCTAGATGGATCCTGTTCCATTGTTCTAGGACACAACTGGCTCACCCGCTACAATCCGTTGATTGATTGGGTCTCGAGCAGTATCTCGTTCCGGACATCCGAGCAGCCCATGCCAGCAACGCCGAGCTCATCTCCGCAGCCTCCGGACATCACTCCTCCGGCTGACTCCGCCCCCACCGATTCACCGCGTTTCTCTGAACGCAAGGCCCCCCATATCGCGCTTATCAGCGCCCCCGCCTTTGCACTCGCCTGTCGCCTAGAAGGCTCTGTGCAGTTTTCACTGTCACTCCGCCCTCCGGAGAGCGAACTTCGTTCCGCCTCTACCAACCCCGAACCAGCCGACCTCTCCGGAGTTCCTCCGGAGTATCACGATTTCGCAGATGTCTTTAGCAAGAGCAAAGCATCCAAGCTTGCTCCACACCGCGAATTCGATCTGAAGATCGACTTGGAAGAGGGCGCATCTCCGCCGATAGGTACCACCTACTCCCTTTCCACCTCCGAGCTTGGGTCCCTCCGAGCGTTCCTCGACGAACACCTCTCCATGGGCTTCATCCGCCCTTCCTCTTCCGCCCAGGCAGCCCCAGTACTCTTTGTCCACAAAAAGGATGGTTCACTCCGCCTTTGCGTAGACTTCCGCAGACTCAATAAGATCACGAAGAAAGACCGCTATCCACTCCCCCACATCTCCGATCTCCTCGACGCTCCGAGCCGCGCCCGCATCTACACCAAGCTCGACCTCCAGCATGCGTACCACCTGGTCCGCATTGCTGAGGGCGACGAATGGAAGACATCATTCCGGACGCGCTACGGATCGTACGAATGGCTAGTCATGCCATTCAGACTTACAAATGCCCCTGCGGCTTTCCAGCAGTTTGTCAACTCAATCTTCACAGATCTCCTCGACGTCTCAGTCATTGTATACCTTGACGACATCCTCATCTTCTCCGAGGACCGCGAGAAACACAAAGAGCACGTCCGGGAAGTCCTCCAGCGTCTCCGAAAACACGGCCTGTATGCCAAGCCAGAGAAGTGTCAGTTCCACACTGCCTCCACCGAGTATCTCGGATATCAACTCTCTCCCTCCAGACTCTCTATGTCCCCTGAAAAGGTGAAGGCCATTGTCGATTGGCCCGAACCCTGGAAGGTCCGAGACATCCAATCATTTCTCAGTTTCGCTAATTTCTACCAGCAATTCATCGCCGACTACTCCGGCCTGGTTGTCCCACTCACTCGCCTCACTCGCAAGGGCACCCCGTGGAACTTCGATGACGCATGTCGCTCCGCGTTCCGGCGCCTTAAGGACACCTTCACCTCCGCTCCCATCCTTACCCACTGGGTCCCCGATGCTCCCCTAATTGTCGAGACTGATGCCTCCGATTACGCCATCGCCGGCATTCTCTCCCTCCGGTGTCCGGACAATGAAGTCCACCCTGTCGCCTTTTACTCCCGCACCCTTTCTGCCCCGGAGCTCAACTATGACACCCATGACAAGGAGCTGCTTGCCATCCACGAGTCCTTCCGGACTTGGCGGCACTACCTCGAGGGCTCCGGTACTCTGGTCGACGTCGTGACCGACCACAAGAACTTAGAGTATTTCGCTACCAGTAAGCTCCTCACTCGGCGTCAGGCCCGGTGGTCGGAGTTCCTCTCACAGTTCAACATGGTCATCCGGTTCCGTCCCGGACGTTTGGGTGCGAAGCCCGATTCCCTCACTAGACACTGGGACGTCTATCCCAAAGAGGGGGATAGGGACTACGCTCAAGTTAACCCCCAGAATTTCCGCCCAGTTTTTACCCAAGAGCAGCTCACGTCATCCCTTAGGGCAACATGTCTAGCAGCTCCAGTCCTCCAGGCCAGCACGCTGTTCGACATCGAGTCCCTACACAACGACATCCTATCTGCTCTCCCCTCCGATCCCATCGCATCCATCCACCTGTCCACCCCCGACACCTCCGACTCTTGATGGACCGTCGACTCACAAGGTTTCCTACGCCTAGACGATCGTATTTACGTCCCCGACGCTAACGATCTCCACCTCCGAGTCCTCCGGTACAAGCACGACCACCCTCTGTCTGGTCATTTTGGCCAAAATCGCACATTAGAACTCGTCCGCCGTGAATACACCTGGCCGGGCATCCGGACATTCGTCAAAGAGTACGTCTCCTCTTGTACAGTCTGCGCCCGAGCCAAGGTTCCCCGTCATAAGCCCTACGGGCTTTTCAAACAACTCCCCATCCCCGAGAAGCCATGGAACTCCATCTCCATGGACTTCATCGAACAACTCCCAACCTCCTCCGGACATACAGCCATCTTAGTCGTCGTGGATCGACTATCAAAACAATGCATATTCATCCCCACAGACGACAAGGTGACATCCCCGGAGTTAGCCAAACTCTTCCTACTCCACGTCTTCTCTAAGCATGGAGTCCCCTCTCATATCACCTCCGATCGAGGCTCGGAATTCATATCACACTTCTTCCACTCCCTCGGTAAGGCTCTCGACATCCACCTTCACTTCACCTCCGGTTATCATCCGGAAGGCAATGGACAGACTGAGCGTATGAACCAGACGCTTGAACAGTACCTTCGGATATACTGTAATTACCAGCAAGACAACTGGTCCGAACTCCTGCCCCTCGCGGAGTTCGCGTACAACAATGCTCCAAACGCTACTACCGGTGTCTCGCCGTTCTTCGCTAACAAAGGCTACCACCCCAACATCTCTGTCCACTCCGAGTGCGACCTCACCTCCGCTCGAGCCTGAGAGTACTCCATAGATCTCGACTCCCTTCACACCCTCCTCCGAGAAGAGATAGCTGCAGCTCAGCAGCGCTACCAAGGTCCTGCAGATGCTAAGCGAACTCCAGCACCAGACTTCAAGGTCGGTGACCAAGTTTTCGTCAAAGCCAAGTACTTCCGGTCTACACGACCATCCAAGAAACTATCCGAGAAGAACTTAGGACCATACAAAATCATTGCGCAAGCCGGTTCCCTCTCTTTCACGCTCCGACTTCCGGAGAGTATGAAGTCTGTGCATCCGGTCTTTCACGTCTCCCAAGTAGAGCCCGCCATCACCAACACCATTCCCAATCACACGCAACCACCTCCGCCTCCGGTCGAAGTTGATGGCAAACCGGAGTACGAGATCTCCGAAATCTTAGACTCAAAGATAGACAGATGAAGAAGAAATTGCAAGCTACTTTATTTAGTCCGGTGGTCCGGATATGAAGGTACCGACGAAGAGACCAGTTGGTTGCTGGCCACAGAACTTGGCCACGCATCGGAACTAGTCGAAGAATTCCATCTCCGGTATCCGACTAAGCCTGGGCCACACTCCGAGTGAACTCCGGACCTTTATTTCACTATTTCACAAGGCGCAAATTATTTCTATCTACTCTTTGTCTGCCTCTTCCTCATCTTCTTCACCTTCCCCATCCTCACCCTCTTCCTCATCTCCGCCCTCTGAATCTCCCTGCCCCTCCGACGAAGCCTCTTCAGCCTCTGCTCAGCACTCCTCTACCTCCGCCGCCGCCTCCGCGCACTCCGCATCCTCATCTTCAAACCCATCATCCAGGTACACCTCTGCCACCCTCAACTCCACCAGCTGCCTGAGCAGCAGGTTCGTCCGGTCCAGCCGCCCCTTCAGAACATCGCCCAAGTCCTCTAACGACTTGGCGATGATCTTGGTGGCCTCCACCAGCCCCGCCTGCATCACCTCTGGTGCCTCCTCCACCCAGACCTTCTTCCGGACTTGCTCGCTGGCGTCCGCGTCCACCCCATCCCTACGCTTCCTCTTCCTCTCCAGCTTCTCTTCCCCGGGGCACTCACACTTTGCCTTCACCTCCTGGCACTCTACGCACGACGTGGACTTCCCAGTCCCCTGCGTGCAGTCCAGCCCCCGGTCCTTGCACCTCCAGCACATCGCCGGCTCGCTCCCCTTCCCCTTCCCCTTCCCGGAGCTTGCTCCCCCGCGCTCCTGCTCCGCTCGTACCTGCTCTGCCCGCTTCCTTGCTGTCGCTTCGGCCTCTGCCCGCCTCTTCGCCACCGCAACCTTCTCGGCCCTCACCCGCGCAGCCTCCTCCTTGGCCTTCTTCCTTCTTGCGGCCTCCTCCGCCTTCCTCCGCTCCTCCGCCTCTTTCTTCGCCTTCGCACGTTGCCTCTGCTCTGTGGCCTTGGCGTTCCACAACGCGTTGTCGTCGTCGACGTTCTCCACGAGGCACGCGTCGTCCCAGTTCTCGATGTCGGGGTAGGCGGACATAGGAGGTGGTGATGGTGGGTGATGGGGAAAATTTTCCGGCTAAGACTCGACTTATATAACCGACGTGTTCCACACTTGGCTATTTTAACTCTGACCGGATCAACAAAGTCACGTGAGTCAAAGCGGCCTTCAGGGGTTCAGGCCTAAGAGGGGGATACTGTCATATCCCGAAATCCACCAAGTCCAACTCCGAGATATCTGGTACCAACTCCGGTACCAGCCCCAGTTTGATCTCTTTCATCTCCATACCTACGACACTCGGACCTTTACGATTAGATTACTAACACCCTATGACTCTTCTTGACGTTTTACCCCTTACGCCCCTCTTACATGTTTCACCCACTCCGAGGGACTCCGAGGAGCCGTCACATTCTATTTTAGTTCAGACACCTCCGACATGTTTCACTCCGACGTGATACAGGTACACGTCGCTCCGATACTTGACATCCTGACATTTAACATTTGACATCCAGACTTACTAATACATTCCCCCCCCGTATATAAACCCTGTAGAATACGCCCTGTATTCCTCAGTTTGAATATCGATTTAACTTGACGTTCTCACTCTCCCTCCTGGTTGTCGTTGCACGACTCCCACCTCTGGCCTCTGACCCTCCGTTCGTAAATCCGGGACCGAGTCGAAGCGAGGGCGCACCACATAAGGTGAAGCCAAGTCCCATCCGACCACCAACTCCAGCGTTCCGGAGTTGTATGCTTGCCGTTCGTCCCTGAGTTTAACAAATGGGACTATTGGTGGCCAGGTCTTGCCTCCTTCGTCTGCAAATACATCCTGGGTTGCCCTGTCTGTCAGGCCAACAAGGTCAACACCCATCCAACTGTCCCTGCACTATCCCCTCTTTCCTCCTCTGCAACTCGCCCCTTCCAACAGATCTCCCTGGATCTTATCACCGACTTATCCCCTTCTGATGGCTTCGATTCTATTCTGGTTGTGGTTGACCATGGACTCTCGAAGGGGAGTATTTTTATCCCTTGTACCAAAACCATTGATGTGGCTGGTATTGCAGCACTCTTATTCTGCCATATATATCCCTGATTTAGACTTCATGACAGGGTCATCTCCAATAGAGGCCCCCAATTCACTTCTGCCTTCAGTCTAGAACTGGCTAGACTACTCCAATACGACATAGCCCTCTCTTCCCCCTATCACCCTCAAACTGATGGCCAAACGGAGCATCTTAACCAGGAACTTGAAACATACCTCCGTATCTACTGCCAAGGTTCTCCCACATCCTGGTCTCAGTTCCTCCCTACTGCTGAATTTGCACACAACTCCTCCCCCCACTCTTCCACCCACCAATCACCATTCTATTTCATGATGGGATATGAACCCCATTCCTACCCACCCCTGGGAAAAATCTTTCTTCCTGCCCTACAACAATGAATGACTGCCTTAGACGAGGCAAGGAAAGAAGCCCTCGCTGCACATGAAAAGGCATGCCTCATCATGAAGGACAGAGTCTGCTCCAAATTTGTCCCCTGGAAACAAGGAGACAAAGTCTGGCTCAAGGCCAGAAACCTCCACTTTCCTGGAGCACATCCAAAACTCTTCCAATGACATCACAGCCCCTTCCCTATCAAAAAGGTCATCTCCCCCCTTGCCTACTGCCTGAAACTCCCCCCTACCTGGAAAATCCACCCCGTCTTCCATGCCTCCCTTCTTTCCCCTTTTAGAACTACTGCCAAACATGGAACTCCATTTTTAGAACCACCCCCAGAAACTATAGACAGAGATGAAGAGTATGAAATCGAAATGATCCTAGCCCATCATGGGTCATGCTGAAGAAGACAATACCTGGTTAGATGGAAGGGATATTCGTTGGCCAAAGACACCTGGGAACATGAAAACAATTGGAACATTCCCAGGAACTCCTCAATGCCTATAAATCCAACCACCCCTTGGAATTCCCCCCACTGCCTTCCTTCTCCAACTAACAACATGTTGTCTCTGTCTTCCTACGTCTCCTCCCCCTCTGCCTCCCCTGACTCCCACACTTCTCCCCTACCCAATGATTCACCTATCCTCCCCATCCCCGAAGATTTTCCTATTCACCTCAACTGCCTGCTGGTCAACTGGCTTCATATTATTCTTGCCACCATACTAGAAAGCCCCACACTCACTTTCACCCTGGAACAGTCCACAGTGTTCCCAGGAACTACCATACTACCCCCCCTTTCCAATGTCTACCGATCTATGGCACTCAACCGCTTCCTCCTTGCCAATTTCCCCCTTCAGGAACCACATTCCCAAGCATATGACTTGCTCACTCAAGGACTAGTAGAATCCAGCAACCTAGTCCTGGACTTACTGGCAGCTGAAGGCCTTGGTGTTATGATCTGCCCTACGGCCCATCACTTAGGCATAGTATCACAACAATGGACTTAACGTATATTTCACCTTATGAGCACGTGACCGTGAGACTTAACACATGGCACGCACGTGGTAGGGGCTAGACCCTTATCTGCCTCGAGTATTTAATTACCGCACCTCATGGTGCTTATCTTTGATCGCCGTGCCTTGTGGCACTCTAGACCATCTCATGACAGGCACGACTCTCACGATACAACATATGTAGTCTTCTTTCTCCCACATGACATCATGATATGTAGATATGCACAGACCAGTAGTCAATATGTACAAACATGTCCCTATGGTATATATACTTGAATGTCATTGCCCAAGGACCTTAGTTAAGTCCTTGTGGCTATTCCCCATAATCTTAGCTCCTATAAGCCTGAAGTCAGAGTAGCCTGAGCCATGTCTAGCACTGGTTTTGGGTTGCGCTACACTTGGTATGCTCCTGGACTTCCTCCCCCCTAATCTCCTTCACCCCCACATTTGCCCTATCCTTGAACTCCTCTCCTACCCCAACCTCCACTACTACCTTCGCCCTCCAACCTACCATAGAGACCCCATCCCTCAGGGAACCTCCATTGCTCTAGCAGACCACCTCTCCTCTCCACCCCTCCTTCCATCCAATGTCCAGGAAGCCAAACAACAGCAGTTCTTTCAGGACAGGTGGTGCTTGTCCCCCTTCACAAGTGTCCACACTAATTGGAGGGGGCTTCCTTGCACCCAAACCATCCCCTCTTCCCCTCACATTGACAATGAGGCTGTGCCTCTCCCTGTTCACCTCCCTTCACCTTCCCCCCTTGTTACAGGTCCCCCTGATAGGACGTGCTTTGTTTGTGGAGTCTCAAATCACTGGAGAATATACTGCCCACAATACTGATGCCCCTACTGCCACAACTTATCTCCTGGTCACTCCCAGTCCTCCTGCCCCAAATGTTGCTGTAACCACTGCAATCACCTAGGGCACATCATGGCCAACTGTCCTTTTCAGGATATGACCTCCCCCCTTGAAGCAAATGCACTGGTATCAGGAGAAGAGGACACCTGGAATGAGAGGTATGATGGAGATTCTACCTCTGATTGGTTTGAACAGGATGGAGAGTGACAAGAGGAAGGAGATCAATGGGCTGCCAGTGCACCCAGAAATTAAGAGGATACATCGGAAGTGGTACCTCCGCCTTAGTGAGGGGGTAATGTTACATTTTCTTCGTCTATTGTTCTTCCCTTGGTTTCCTCTATGCTTGTATGTACACTTATCCATCCTAGGGCTCACCATCTTCATTCTCAAAGTCCTATGGTTCACCCTCATCCATGTTCTATGTATTTCGCTTTCATTCTTCCTTCTCATTGTCTGGCACCTAAGCAGTGTCATCCCTTAGTTACTATCTCTCCCTTCTAGAATCTTCTGATGCTGCAGACACTGCCCCGATGGTTGTTACTCTTTCTGATGCTTCTCCGCAGCACTTTCCTTGTTTATCCCGATCCCACACTAGCCCTAAAGTACACAGGATGTATATAAGGACTAACAGGTTAGCCTGGAGGAATCCCTAGCTAAATCTGCGCAATCATACATAGTGTCCTAGCATTCTTTGAGTGATTGGCCCACAATCTCTCTTAGTATCCCTCTTGAGGCAAACGATGTTAGCTCTACATTAGTGAGCAACTGTGAATGTGTAGACTTCATATTGCTTCGCCTTACAGCTTGCACTACGTCATACCTAGCATAACAGTAGTTCAGAATGAGGAGAGAAGAGAAGCATTGAAGACAGGGTGGATCTTCCATGTGGGCGGGTGTTTCCTTTGCCCTCCACATGTACAATCTGCAGATTAGACTGCAATAGTTACAAACATGTAGAATAGTATATAAAGGCTGAATGCAAGCCAGGGGACCCAGTCTGGTTCTCCTGGAGTTTTCTCCTCAAGCTTAGCATACCAACTCAGTCCCCTCATGGTCTAGGAGGTCTAGTGAATAGCCTAAGAGTTAGAGCTCAAGGGTTGTTTCAATTGGAGTCTTGTGATAGCTTCCTCTGTTGTCTTGCCAGTTCATAATTGTGCTGAAAAAAGTGTTTGTGTAAGAGTACTTTTGCCTTGTTATCATTGTCCATCCCATTTTCAAAGTCTGATCTCCTGGACAGTGGGTCTGCAGGATTTGTTTGCCTGGTCTGTGAATGATCATGAAATGGTAGTCCTACAGCTGGAGTTGCCACCTGGCCTGTCATCAGGATCAATATTGTGGCCTTTTATAGCACTCCAGATTCTTGTGATCAGTCCAGATTTTGAAAAGGAGGTGTGCCCAAGAGATGGTGTTGCCATGACTTCAATGCTCATATTATGGCCAGCATTTCAAGGTTGCTGGTATGGTAGTTTCATTTGGCTTCTTGGAGTCCTCTGAAGATAAAGGCAATTGATCTCCATACATTGTCTTGTTTCTGGAATAGGATTGCTTCCAGTCCTGTGTGTCATATCCATTCCTTCCAACCCCATTTGTCTCTCCTCCAAACCATCTCTGACATCCTCTGATCTCATACCACACTAGATCCATCAGGCATACCTTGGAGTCACCTCTGATACACAGCCCACCTCAGACCACATTAGATAAGCTTCCCCTTTTGTTCCTCCATTCTATAGGGTCCTTAGTAACTAGGTTCCTCCAGACCTTTTTCCTCTCCATTCTAGTTCCACATGATCTGTTGTGATTTGTAATGTACCATATGCTCCCTCCATTCCTTTCCACATGATCTTCATTCTATTCCATACCTCCATCCCTGACTCTGAACATATATAAGTTGTACCTACTTCTGTACTCTGTCCTCAGTATGAATATTGACTAAGTTTCCCTTCTCTCATCTGAACCCTTCCTCTCTCTAAATACTAGGACACAGGATTGTACAGCGGCATGACACATATGTAAGTCCTGCACCAACATCCTAACCCATCCATCCCTATATCTCCATCAGATCTCTGATCCACCTCTGTCCCCACCTCTGCTTTTTCACCCTCAAAGCCTCAGACCTCCATTGGATTCACCCTCAGAGAACTAGGACTTGACACTGTGCCTGAACCATTATTGGCATGGCAAGCACTGGTGCTTTCACAACAGCTTTCTTCAAGGTATCAAACACCTTGGTACATTCTTCAGTTCATATAAACTCCTGCTTAGTTGACATGAGCACATTCAAGGGTTTGGTGGTCTTTGCAAAGTCTTTAATGAATCACCAATAAAAGTTTAGAAACCTTGAGACTGCTTTTGTCCATTTTTGTGTCATCAGTACAGGCCAGTCCATGATGGCCTTGTATTTGAGGGGGTCCATTCATGCTTCTCCCTTGGACATAATTAAGCTGAGATATTTGGTTTTACTCATATCACATTTTTCATGTTTTAGCCACAATTTTTTTCCTTAACACCTCCAGTACTTGTTGTGCAACTTGTTCATGGTGTTCCCTTGTCTTAGTGGATATCATGATGTCATCCATATACACCAGAACATGTCCTTGATAAATTAAGTCCTTGAGGAGGTGATTCATCATTGTTTGAAAAGTGGCCAGCAAATTTGTGAGTCCAAAGAATATTATGAGTGGTTCAAATAGCCCTCTATTGGTGTAGAACACAGCCTTCCATTCATTGCCCTCCTTCATCCTGATGTTATTGTATCCCCAGCATATGTCCAGCTTTGTAAATTATTTGGACCTGTGGAGCTTGTCTACCAGTTTGTTTATCAGAGAAAGGGGATATTGATTTTTGATGGTAATGGCATTTAGCTTCCAATAGTCTTGTACAGGCCTAAGCTGCCTGTCCTTTTTCTTAACAAAGAAGAATGGGGACACAAACAGCAACTTGGATAGTTGTATTCTACCAGTCACCAGGCTCTCATCCAAAAAAGTATCAAGTTTCTTTTGTTCATCAGGGGATAATGAATATATCTTCCCATCTACTACATGTTTCCCATTGACCAATTCAATGGCACGGTTCTATGGTTGTCATGGCAGCAGTTCATTGAAAAATTCTTTGGCAAAGATGTCCTTAAAATCATGATATGCCACTGAAACTGCTTTCTCAATTGATAACTTTCTGTTTGCCATATTGGCTGCTGCTGCAATATCAGTTGCAACATTTCAAAGATATTGGTACTCCTCTACACATACTCAATATAGAGTTTTCCTGGACTCTAGCTCAATTTCATTATTGTCCTTGATGTCAATTAGTGCTGGTATATGACCATTGTTGCATCAGAAGGTAATCAAGTTCTCTCTCCAATCAACTTCTGGGTTGTGATCTCTTAACCAGTCATATCCCAAGTACACCATTTTTGTCAACAAGTCCATGATGAACGATGTGATTTGCTCCTTGTGTCCCTGGATCTCCATTTCTAATGTAATGAACTTGGAGATTTCTCCACCAATGTTGGGAGTTCCATCAGCATTGTAGACAGAGATATGTCATGGTAATTTATGCATACCTACCCCCTTTTCAAGGATGAAGGAGCAGTCAATGGATGAGGCAGTGAAGCCTGAGTCCACCAGAACTGTTGCTGGAAATACCCTTCAATTGTTGGTTGTAAAAAGTGCTGTCAGCTCAAGTGATTGGCCCCTAACTGAAATCTTATGTCAGGATTTCTGTTGTAATTTGAGCAGGGAAATATGTGCTTCTTAAATAGTCATTCCCTGGATCTGCTGTACCAGTTCTGGAGTCACCTCACATTGTCAAGAGTCATAAATGAATATATTAAGGTGAGGAAGAGTATGCTCTTTCCAAACCTCACAACTTTGTTTGATCTATGCAGTTGACCAGAAGTCCACTGTATTTTACCAAGTTGATTTACTGGATTGTGGGGCAGAACTCTTGATCAGATGAGGGATCAGTCCTCCAAAGCCTCCATCTGTTACGATTTGCCCTAAGCGCTGCCAGTATCACACTCAATGGACTCAGACATATTTACTTTACGAGCACATGACCATGAGACTTAGCACATGACCAGTTCACGTGACAACCAGTTTGGAGGGATCCAAGCTGTCCGGATGTCAGGCATGCACGTGATAGGGCCTAGACCCTTATCTGCCTCATGTATTTAATCACCGCACCTCATGGTGCTTATCTTTGATCGCTGTGCCTCATGGCACTAACACCACACCTCATGGTGCTCTAGACCACCTCATGCAGGCACAGTCTCCCACAAGACGTCATTATGATATCATTCTCTCTCATGTTATGTCATACCTATGTAGATATGCACGGACCAGTAGTCAATAACTACAAACATGCTGTATGGTATATATACTCCAATATGACAACCCAAGGACTTCAGTTAAGTCCTTGTGGCATTCCCCCTACTACTTGACTCTTTATAAGCCTGTGTGAGAGTAGCCTGAGCTGTAGTGCAACCCAAAACCAGTACTAGACTTGGCTCAGGCTACTCTAACGTCAGGCTTATAGGAGCTAAGATTGAGGGGAATAGCCACAAGGACTTAACTGAGGTCCTTGGGCAATAACATTCAAGTATATATACCATAGGGACATGTTTGTACATATTGACTACAGGTCCGTGCGTATCTACATAGGTATGACATAATGTGAGAGAAAATGATATCATAATGATGTCTCGTGGGAGACTGCGCCTGCATGAGGCGGTCTAGAGCACCATGAGGTGCGGCGTTAGTGCCATGAGGTATGGCGATCAAAGATAAATGCCACGAGGTGCGGTAATTAAATACACGAGTTTGATAAGGGTCTAGGCCCCTACCATGTGCGTGCCTGACATCCGGACAGCTCGGATCCCTCCAAGCCGGTCGTCACGTGAACCAGTCATGTGCTAAGTCTCATGGTCACGTGCCCGTATAGTAGAATATGTCTAAGTCCGTTGTTGTGATACTGGCAGCATAGGGCAAATCGTAACATTACCCCCCACCTAAGAATCGGATTCCAGACGATTCCAAATAGGATCACAGACAGTAAATACATCATAGGGCCTAAAAAGGCCGTGGAAACGATCAACGTCAATAAGGTTAAGTCTCTGTGGAGCGTTCGGGTTCTTCTGATGGAAGGCGGCAACAGCATCCTTCGCTGAGGTGAGGTGGTCCGCAGGTTCCCACGTTCAATCTTCCTCCCCATATCCAGACCAGTGGACTAGGTACTCCAAACATTGACCCTTCATGCGTGAGGCAATTACATACTCAACCTCATATTCCTCATTTCCATCTTCTGTTACTTTCATGGCTCCAGGCTTGTACGTCAGTTGGCCATCAAGGTGGTTTTTATAGGGTTTTAATTGGGATACATTTATAACCAGATAGATCTGCATCCCTTTGGGTAATAGTAGTTTTACGACATTCCGGTCATTAGGTGCTTCGATCACCTTATATGGCCCCAGCCATCGTTCGGTTAACTTTCGGCTTATCCTTGTCTCTTGGAGATTAAGATTCTCGGTGCTTAACCACACGAGATCGCCTACTTTGTACTCCGGCGCATCTGACTTCCTCTTATCAGCTTGCGCTTTCATGGTTTTTCGTCTGTTTTCCAAATTTTCCCTGACCTGGTCTAGGGTCAGTCTCATTCCATCTAGGAATTCCTGCGCTGCAGGCGCCTTCGTGTTCATCGGCTCTATCCCCATTCATGGTTCGTAAGACCGTGTGACCTGAAACGGTGACTTCTTTGTGGAGGATGATTGCCGGTTATTATACGTAAACTGGGCTAGGCTCAACCATTCTGCCCATTGATCTTGTTTTTCTGCGCAATACAGCCGTAAATACTGCTGTAATTCGCGGTTTACCCTTTTCATCTGCCCATCTGTTTGTGGGTGGAAAGCTGTGCTCAACTTAAGGTGGATGTGAAGAGATGCCAACAAATC
>JBBPKK010000860.1:0-15046 GCA_038089215.1 Tylopilus vinaceipallidus
ATATACTGACTACTTGTTTGTACCTATTGACTACATGGTCCGTGCATGTAAGGTACTATCGTAGATAAGGTGGGAACCGTTCCTGGTTCCTTACTATATAAGTACTAATGAGGGGTTCTAGGCCTTCGTCCGGCATCCTCATGTTACTATGTCATAGATAAGGTTGTTCTAGACCTATGATGTCATAATGATGTCACCGTGACATCATCTTACATAGTTGGCCTTCCTGGGCCTAGACCTTCATCTCTTTATGCTTAGGCCTTAGCTAAGTCTTTATCTGTACCCCTATCTTAGGGTTCTAGAGGCTCTTGGCTGTGAGTCCATAACACACAGTAACAACTCATTGAACACTGGGTGGACTCCCTTCCACACCATGTCCAACTTTAGTTGATAGGCAGACGCTCCCACCTTTTTTATGACCTTAAATGGGCCATAGAATTTTTGGTCCAGTTTCTTCATCGGGCGGTCTGACCATATATTCGTCACATCCAGGAGGACTAGATCTCTGTCCCTGTATTCCTGTTGATCCATCACCTTTCGATTGTGGTACCTTTTCATCACTTTTGCCACATCCTTTAGTGCCCTCTTGGTTTCCTCCCTCACCTCTTTCATCCCTTCTACGAATTCATCAGCTGCCTCGTTTCTCACTTCCCTTCTCATTCCTTCCATGGCCCTCAGTTGATGTCCATAGTTGATTTGGAATGGAGTAAATTTCGTTGTGGAGAATACCTTTGAGTTGTGTGCAAATTCGGCTTGTGATAGCCAGGTCACCCAGTCATTCTGTCGGTTGTTACAATAGATGCACAGATAAACTTCTACCTCTCGATTGATCCTTTCTGTTTGTCCATCCATCTGGGGGTGATATGCCGTGGATGGGTTTCCCTCGATTTGGAGGAGTGTATATAGGTCTCGCATGAAGCTAGAGATGAACTGCAGTCCCCAATCCAAAATCACCTTTTTGGAGAGTCCATGTAGCTTCCATATGTGCTCCTTGAATAGTTTGGCTACCCCCCTAGATGTTAGGTTCACTCCGGTTGGGAGTAGGTGAATCATCTTGGAGAACCAATCCACAACCACTAGGATTGTGTCATGTCCTTGGAATTGAGGGAGCGGTCCGATCATGTTGACAGATATAATCTCCCATGGGGCTGAAGGGGTGTTGTGAGGATGAAGGGGGGTTGTTTTAGTCATTGTCTTGGGTTTATTCTTTTGGCAGACATCACAGGTCCATATGTAGTTTGTGACGTCTCTTCTTAATGACGGCCAGAAGTAGTTACCCTTGATCAGCTCGATTGTCCTCTTGGCTCCCGGATGTCCCACCAATGGATGGTCATGGTGGGCCTGTATGATCCGCTTGCGCAGGTCCTTGTCATTGGGGACGTATGTCAGGTTTCTCCAAATTACTACTCCATCCTCTTCCTTCCAGTCCAAGTCATCTTGCTCAAGACCCTCATGTGCATATCGCTCTCACTTGTACTGGAGTTTGTGGATGTCTTTGTTTACTCCTGCTAGTTGGGACTGAATAAAAAGGGATTTGGGTAATAGGATTTGGGAATGATTGTTGTCCACCCCCTTTTCAAAGCCTGGCATCTGTGACAGGGGGTTGGCCAGGTTGGATCGTCCAGGGTGATGTATGATACGGAAGTCATATTCCTGTAATTGCTGTTGCCATCAGGCTTGGCGTCATGAGAGGTCTTGGGGTTTTTTAAAACACTCTAGATTCTTGTGGTCCATCCAGATCTCGAATGGTTGACTAGACCCCAAGAGATATTGTTGCCACGATTTAAGTGTCCACATTATGGCTAGCATCTCCAGGTCTCCCGCATGATAATTTTGTTTGGCTTCCTGAAGGCCTCGTGATATGAAGGCTATCAGTTGCCATACACCCTTCTGTTTTTGTGAGAGAATATCCCCTAATCCAACTCCAGATCCATCTGTCTCCACCTGATATATATCCCTGTCGGTCAGCATGGAGAGGGCTGGTGCTGTTGTAATGGCCTTCTTGAGTGCTTCATATGCTTGTCGGCACTCCTCTGTCCATGCAAATTCCTTTTTTACTGACGTTAGGGCATTAAGCGGTCGCATGATCCAAGCAAAATCTTTGATGAATTGTCTATAAAAATTCAGGAAGCCTAGGAATGCTCTCACTTCCTTTTGCAATTTTGGCTTGGTCCACTCTGCTATCACCTTGGTTTTGAGGGGATCCATTCGGATGGCATCCTTGGACATGATGAGGCCGAGGTATTCTGTCTTGTTTGCTTTGAACTTGCAATTTTCGTGCTTCAGCCACAACTTATTTTTCCTGAGGACCTCTAATACTTCTTGAACAGTCCATCAGTGTTCATCGAGGTCGTTGGTGAATATCATTATATTGTCCATGTATACAACAACATGTCCTTTATTGATGAGGTCTCTCAGGATATGATTTATCATCGTTTGAAATGTTGCTGGGCTATTTGTGAGTCCAAAAAACATAATGAGGGGTTCGAATAACCCTTGGTTTGTGTGGAATGCGGCTTTCCACTCATCTCCATCCTTCATTCAGATATTATTATACCCCCATCATATATCCAGTTTGGTGAAATATTTTGAACCCTTCAGTTTGTCAACAAGTTCTCCAATTAATGGTAGGGGATACCTATTCTGAACGGTGATGGCATTCAATTTATGGTAGTCCTGCACTGGGCAGAGTTGTCCGTCCTTCTTCTTGACAAAGAAGAATGGTGATGTGAATGGTGATTTAGACAGTTGAATTCTGCCCGATTTCAGGTTTTCATCTAGGAAAGTGTCGAGCTCCTTTTGCTCTGCAGGGGACAGCGGGTATACCTTGCCATTGACATTGTGATCTCCATCAATAAGGTTGATGGCATAGTCCCAGGGGCAGTTCGGCAGTAATTCATTGAAAGACTCTTTAGCAAATATGTCTTCATAGTCATGATACACTTGTGGAACTGCCTCTTTGAACTCCTTTTTTGCTTTCACCAGATTTGCTGCTGCTGCAATATCGGTGGCCATGTTTCTGCACCTCATATATTCATCTGTATGGACTTGGTACAATGTATCGCCCAGAAGGAGTTCCTTGTCATTGTCATTGTCACAATCTATTAGTGCAGGTGTATGGTCCTCGTCGCACTGGAAGGTTACCATGTGTGACTTCCAGTCAATTATTGGATTGTGTAGCACCAACCAGTCGTGTCCCAAGTAGACCGTGTTGGTCAATAGGTCTGTGACAGACAATGCGATTCGCTCCTTATGTCCCTGGATGTTCATCTCCATCATTATGAACTCAGTTATTTTACCACCTGAATTAGCCATTCTGTCAGTGTTGTAGACAGGAATTGGTCACAGTAGCTTGTGAATTCCCACCCCCTTTTCAATGACGAAGAAGTGGTCGATGGAAGATCCAGTGCAGCCCAAGTTGATAAGGACCATTGTGGGGAATACCCATTGGTTGTCGGATGTCAACTCTGCTGGCAGTTCAAGGGATTGGCCTCAGACTGAGATCTTATGCCAAGGACATTGCTGAAGCTCCAGGAGTGCAATGTGTGCCATCTCCTGTGTCATATCCCTAATCTGTCAGACCAGCTGTTGGTTGACTTCCATCTTCCTAGAGTCATGGACAAACAAGCATAGATGCTGGAGTGCCTGATCATCCAGCTGCTCACAGCCTTGCTTGATCCATGCGGTTGACCATGGGTCCACCATGTGCTCCTGAGTTGGCCTACTAGATTGAAGACAGCATCTTTCAGCCATCTTTGTTGATGATCCTTCAACCACTCGCTCTGGGGAGTGCTCTGTGCTTCTACCTGGCAATGCCTTGGGACACTTCAAGATGGTCACCTTGTTGGTCAATCCAAAACCCCCATTTCCCCTTTGTGTGTCAGGTAGGGACTCCACCTGTTTTACAGCTGGCATAGCAATCTTTTTGATGATGAGCTGGATGATTTTGTCGCCCTTTTTTACTGTAAATGGTAGGTCATGGTGGTTTAGTAGGATGACCTTGATGTCACCCTGGTAATCAGCATCGATGACACCACCATTCACTCCGATCTTTGATTTCAAGGCTAGCCCACTCCTTGGTGCCAATTGGCCATATGTCCCTGGTGGGATCGCCACCTGAATGTTGGTGTTGACCAAGGCTTGATCGCATGGCAGTATTACTACCTCTTCGGCTGCAAATAAGTCTAGGCCAGCTGCATGCTGACTTCCCCTTGTTGGCAACTTAGCCTTGGTGCTTGATAACTTAATAGGGAGGGAGTCTTGGTTGGTCAGTTCATCCACAGTCAAACAATCATATTTATTGCTAGTATTACATGACACTGTTCCAAACTTGACCGAGGGGGCAGTAGAGTGACTCTTGGCTACTGCCCAGTTCCAAAACCCAACAATGTGGCTGCTTTGATGAGTTCAGTCACATCCTGACTGTCCTCAAACTCCAGTGTCTTCCCTTCAAACATTACTTGCCTCTTATGCTGTGCAAAACGAGGGGGATGGTCCTTGCAGGGCCAAGGCTTTCCGCACTTGAAACAGAGCCCTTGCTTTCAGGCCTCTCCAATGTCCATTGGGGTGCCCCAGCCTGGAGTGACTCCGGCCATGGTAGTTGGACACGTATCGGAACCGGAGGCTGGCGCTGTAGTGCCTCCTGTTGTAGTGCGGCATGGTACCTGAGGAACATTGCAAGCATTCATTGCAGATGCAGCACCCTGGTTTCTGCAATGGTTGACCTTATCAGCAATGACTTGGTCAGTGGTGATAGCAGCAGCCTCCCAGGCCTCAAAGTCCTCGTTGTATAACATGTTTCGGTCATTGTTGAGCATAGAATTGATAACGTTTGATCTAATCCCTGTTTGGATGATGTCGACCAAAAACGCCAAATTGCCTCATTCTGGGGTGATCTTGACCTCCACCATGAGCTGTCACATTCAGATAAAGAAGTCCTCGACTGTCCCTGAACCCTGGGTAAGGGTTCAAAGATTTGACTTCTGCTGGGTGAGGTAATCAGCAGGGAGGAAATTCTCGTCCATTGTGGCGATGAATGTGCCCCAGGGCATGATGGCAAGTTCCTGGACTTGCCTGGCCCAGAAGGTGGCAAATCGCCCTGCTGCGTTATTGCCTTTCATGTAGGACAATGCAATGAGGATGCATTGATAATCAGACAGCTGTGGGAAGAACCCCACAAAGTAAAATTGAAGGGTCCTCACCTGTTCTTTATATTTAGCCTTGCTTCCATCGAAGAACTCCGGCTTAGCTGTGATTGATTTTCCCAGTGGGATATGAACCCTGGGCTGTGGGGGTGGATATGGGTATGAGAGCATCTCAGGCGCAGTTTGTGGTGGTTGTAAAAACATCGCCCCTTGTGGCCTCCTGGGTAGAGGGTGAAACGGTGACCTCATTGGGCAAGGGGGATTGGATAAGGGTGGAGGTGGTCCTCCCTCCGAGTACTGCCCTGCGAACCACAGGGTGTACCCCATGTTGTCCTTGAATGTCATTATTTTGGGTGGGGGCCCCACTGCCTCAGGTCCATACATCGTATAATTATCCTGCCACTCCATCCAAAGGAGGGCTTGATTCTTGTTACTGTTGGCGAATCTCTGGGTGCGCCACATTGGTTTTATGTCAGGTTGGTAGATGCGCCCCTTCAGCAGTGTTGGTCTGATTGTGGTAGGGGGCAATTCATCCTCATCTCACACCCTCTCTTTTCCTTTGTCAGGGTGCATTGATGCCCTAGATGGATTGTGAATCAATTCTTCGACTCCCTCTTGCTGTTTCCCAGTCATTGTGTCTGTGGCTCCCACCTCAGCCACCTCTTGGGTCAACTTGCCCATGGCAAACATAGACATTGTTAAGTTTCAAAGATGGAGTTAGGGCTCTATGTCAAATGGCAAAAGATATGATTATGAGTCACTAACTTGTGGCAGGGTTGTTATACCAGTAGAGCAGAGCCAGTGCACAGCAGCATGGTTTAATCTCTGTGGAATGGGGATGGATAGTGGTAATTTTTTTCCAGTACTCTTCCTCGGCTGTATCGCTCGGAACACTTGATTGGATAGCCACTCGGGCAGCTAGAGCCTCGGTTCACCCTGATTTGTCCTTTCAGATGCTTCGAGTGATATCTGTAATAAACGGATGCAGGAATGACCACATGCACCCAGGAAGGAATGGAAAAGAGTAAGCAGATGAAAGAGTAAGCATAGTTTCTCTTCAGAGGAGCTTGTGGCTCGACTTGAAAAGGCTAAAGGTAGCAGATAGTGACTTTTGGATAATGTTAGGACTCACTTAAAGACTCGCGCTAAGCTTAGCCTTCAAGTTGGAAAAGCAATGATTGACTATCCAAAAGTGGGGAAATATACAGGTCAAGACAAGTCTTATATACTACTTGGGGTGGCTATGACGTGGAGAGATGCAAAACAGAGTGATGCGGATACAAGAATAGAAATAGTCCTTTCAAGTTGCATCTTGAAGCAAACTAGCTCTCAAACACCAGATCAGCATCAATGCTGGTGTTATCAATGCGGACTACCATGGAGATATCAAGGTCTTTCTAGTCAATAACAGACCAGAGAGTTATGAAGTCAAGGAGGGCAACAAAGTAGCCCAGATCATCATCAAAAAGATTGTGAATGTGGTTCTAGAAGAGGGGGTTAGCCTTCCCCAAACAAAAAGGCAAGACAAGGGTTTTGGATCGACTGACATCAAACCCCAGAACTCTGTAGCATCGCCAGGTCATAGTGAACTGAGCTCCCCAGAGTGAGTGCCAGAAAGATTGTCAAGAGTGACTGGAATGCCATTGAGGCAAATCCAGGAGAACAGAGGCTCTGCGAACCCGAGTCTGCATCCGATCAACAGTTCCAGTCACCGATCCAGTAGGGCAATGCAGAGGAACTGGGCGAGACCTTGGTCTATCCCATGGATGATGAGGAGTATCCAGCATGTGGACGAAAAACGCCCATTGGAGCATCTCCAACAATTTGTACATGACACTTGAAAAGCAGAGGTCACACTGCTACTGGTCACACAGCTAAAGGGCATGACCGAGGAATGTCAGGCCATCACCCTGATGGAACTGAGGAGAAAGTGCCGCCACAAGAGGCACAACTCTGGAAATTCCTTGGAAATCCACTGTGTGATCAGAAGTGCAGACCAACAAAAGTTCAACAACACTGTGCTGATAGACAGTGGGTGCACAGGATCTTTGATCAGCTGATCCTTTGTTGAGGAACATGGTCTCCCAACACACAAACTCCCCAGACCAATCCCCATCTACAATGCTGATGGTACACCAAACTTGGCGGGATCAATCAAGGACTTTGTGATCATGGAACTCATCATCAGAGGACACATTGAGCAGATCTCACTCTTGGTCACCAGACTGGCAAGCAACGTCATCTACCTGGGATATGACTGGTTAAAGCAACACAACCCAGTTGTGGATTGGAAAGGGCATTCCCTTATGTTCAATTGCCCTGAAGATCACATCCCTGATCTTATGCCAGACCATGACAATGACAATGATAACAAGATCTACAATCCCTGTGCATATGGAGAAATGTTGTACCAAGTGAACATCCAGGAGTATGTCCAACTCCGGAACATGTCAACAGACATAGCGGCCAGTGCCAACATGGCAAAGGAAAAGAAGACATTCAAGCAGGCAGTCCCCAAGGCCTATCATGCATACAAGGACATCTTCAGCAAGGAGTCATTTGACAAACTACCACCTAGCTGACCTTGGGACCATGCCATTGACCTGATCAACAGGGACCATGTAGTGGATGGAAAGATCTATAACCTATCCCCTGCCAAATAGAAAGAGCTCAATGCCTTCCTGGAAAAGAATCTGTTGTCCAAGAGGATCAGACCATCCAAGTTGCAGTTCGCCTCTCCTTTCTTCTTTGTCAAAAAGAAGGATGGCAAACTCCGACCAGTCCAGGACTACAGAAAGCTCAATGCCATAACAGTCAAAAACCACTACCCTCTACCCCTCGTAGGCAAATTAATAGACAAGCTCAACAGGAGCAAGTACTTCACCAAGCTGGACATACACTGGGGGTACAACAACATTCACATGAAGGAGGGTGACAAGTGGAAAGCTGCATTCAGGACAAACTGTGGACTCTTCAAGCCCTTGGTAATGTTCTTTGGTCTTACAAACAGCCCAGCAACTTTCCAGATGATGATGAACCATTTGTTCAAGGATCTCATTGACAATGGTCATGTCCTCATTTACATGGATGACATCATCATCTTCACAGCAACCATTGAAGAACACTGTCACATCACAAAGATGGTTCTGGAAAGGCTCTGGGAGAACAAGCTCTGGCTCAAACATGAAAAGTGCAAGTTCGAGCAGACTGAAATGGAATACCTCAGGTTGATAGTGTCTGGTGAAGGAGCCAAGGTGGACCCCATCAAGGCAAAAGCAGTGAAGGACTGGCCTGTCCCCAGGAACAAGAAAGACGTCCAGTCTTTCTTGGGCTTCCTGAACTTCTATCAGAGGTTTATCAAGGATTTCTCCAAAATAGCATGACCACTCAATGCACTCACCTCCAAGACAAAGGAGTTCACCTGGGATAAACAGTGTCAAAAGGCATTCAAGATGCTCCGGGACACCGTATCCACGGCCCTGACACTCTCTATGCCAACTGCTGACACACCATACAGGGTCGAAACCGACAGTTCTGGTATCAGACTGGGAGCAGTGCTCTCCCAGAAACAAGATGAAATCTGGAGTCCAATCGCCTTCATCTCCAGGTCCCTCAATGACACAGAATGCAACTACCACACTGCAGACCTTGAGATGCTCGGCATCATGTGGGCCTTGAAAAGCTGGCACCATTATCTCCTTGGTGCCACCCACCCATTTGAGATTTGGACAGATCATAAAAATCTCAAATTCTTCAAAAAACCTTAGGACTTGTCATGCCAACAAGCCCACTGGCAGCAGCAGATGCAGGAGTACCACTTCTCCATCGTCCACCAACCCAGGTGGACAAACCCTGCAGATTCTCTGTCCAGGAGGCCAGACTATAAAGAGGGGGTGGAGCTTGATAACAAGGCTCAAATTTTGCTTCCAGAAAACATTTTTATCCAAACAGTCGTCACCATTGATGAAACGATCAAGAAACTCCAGTACAAACAGGAGTGCTATGCCAGAGAAGGCATAAAAGAAGCCAACTCCGACTGGAAAGAGATCAATGGCCTCATCAGGTGGTGAGGGCTCACATATGTCCCAACAGACAAAGTGCTACAGGAACGAGTTCTACAGGAGAACCATGATCACCCAGCTGCAGGACACCCAGGTGCCAGACAAACAAGGGATCTCATCATGACCCAATACTACTGGCCAACCCTGTGACGTGATGTGGAAGCCTACATGTGGAAGTGTGACACTTGTCAAAAGAACAAGGCTAGAACCCAGACAGGAACTACACCGTTAAACCCACACTCAGTACCCACCCAGCCATGGCAACACATCTCTGTGGACATAATCAGACCCCTACTGCAGTCCCAAGGACAAGACTGCATCCTGGTGGTTGTAGACCATTTCAGCAAGATGATCAGATTGTTCCCTACCCGCACAGACGTAACTGCATGTGGGGTCACAGAAATATTCAGGGACAACATCTTCAAACTGCACAGACTCCCCACCAAGGTCATCTCGGACAGAGGTCCTCAGTTCATCTCAAGCTTCATGAAGGACCTGTACATGCTCCTGAAGATCAAAGGAAACCTGTCTACCACCTATCACTCACAAACTGACAGTCAAACAGAGCACATGAACAGAGAAGTAGAGACGTATCTGAGGATCTACTGCAACAACCAACAAGACAACTGGGTAGATCTGCTGGCCACGGCGGAGTTCGCTCACAACTCCAAATCCTCCTCCACTACCCAACACTCCCCATTTGTCTTGAACTACAGTCACCAACCCTGCACATTCAAAGGCACACAAAAGGAGGTGTGCAACAACTCCACAGATGAATTCCTGGAAGAAATGAAAGACACCCAGAAGGAAGCTGAGGAGGCATTAAAGGATGCCACCAAAGCGATGAAGAAGTTCCACAATCGGAACACCAAGGATAGACTGGAATACAAGGCTGGAGACCTTGTACTCCTGGATGCCACACACATATGATCGGACCACCCCACCAAGAAGTTGGACCAGAAGTTCTATGGTTCCTTCAAAATTGTCAAAAAGGTTGGAACGTCTGCATATCAGCTCAAGCTCACAGAGGGCTGGCGCAGCATCTACCTGGTCTTCAACGAGTCACTCCTTTGGCTGTACTGACAGGGAGAAACACTGGTTGAAATAACCTCCCCCACACTCCAAGTCTCACATGCCCCTTGACCCCTGACCATAAGGGACAGTCAAGAACGTCATGGGCAAGTGGAATACTTGGTGCATGAGGAAGGCAATCCTTGGGAAGAAGACACATGGGTCAGGAACAAGGATGCAGAACACCTCCAGGATCAGATCAAGGTGTTCCATCAAAAACATCCCACTAAGCCATGCCCCAACTCCAAAATGCAGTTGCATGCAATCAATGAGAACACTTCTGACCCCCCATGCACCTGTCCCATCTGTACCAAACAACCCCTCCCCATTCCCTCAGGATTGTTCGCCACTTCCAAATCCCTGGAATTCTGCAAATGCTACAACTGGCAAACCAACACAGCCTTTGAAGATGCTCCAATCACCAGGACATTGATTTTAGAAGGGGGGTGATGAAAGAACTTTTCATGCTTACCTAACATTGCCCCTAACCCCATTCTTTCTCTTTCTCTTTTTCCCTTATCTTTTTCCCTATCTTCTGACCCTAGCAGTCACATGCTCCCCCGATTTCCCTTTCAGACTTCACTTCCAGATCAGGAGGCACTGCCAATGGGAACAGCTGAGACTCTAGACGAGTCACCATGACCAAGCGTGACTCACAGACACCTAATCAGGCAAGTGACTCATGACGACTGTGCTTTGACTCATGATGACTGTGCATGATGTCATTGTGACTGCGCATGATGGTTACTCTGGTTATGGGCTGTGTCACTGCCTTCATCATGACTCAGCATGACTCACCCTGACACACTTTGACTCATTTCCCTTATTTGGTCATCCTTCTTGCACAGACCATCCTACCTAATTGGGCCTAGCCCAAACATATATAAGGAGCAGTCCACACCCATGTATTTCCTTAGTTTTGATATAGTCTATTTACTCCTGAACCATACTCTGGTCTAAGTGTCCATCGCTACCAGGCTTCTCTAGTTGGTGTATCCAACATATCCCTAGCCCCTGAAGTATCTCTTGGGTGTGTCCCTGACAACTATCTCCATGAGCATCACAGTGAAGGCAGCAGCAATGGCAATTTCAAGAACTCTACATTCCATGTGGCTGCTCTGCATATCACACATCTCAGGACACATGGCAAAGCCAAGGATGCCAAAAGCGCCAAGGGGAAATGGTTGAGCATACATTTCAGAGTCAATCAGACCTTTGATTTAGTTCTTACAAGACTCATAGCTCAGGAGTATATATACATCAGTCAATGCTTGGAGGAATTCGTCAGGGGTGGGGTCCTAGGATCCTGACAAGGGCATGAACATCGATGGCCCATCAGCTGCAGTAGTGTGGGAGGCATTTGTCAAGAAGGTGAGTGACTAGTGCCTGGTATGTGTGCTATGTGCCTGAACTCCTTTCTAGCATCCCAATATCAGAGAGTTTCGCAATTGTGGCTGGAAATACTTGGATAAGATGCAGGAAATCTCACCTGCAGGTGGGGCATCTGGCAGGTACTCCTATGCTCCCAAACTGAATTCCTATCTGCAGTCTCACACAAATGACCTTGAAAGAGACTCAGAAGGCAAAACTGAAGCTGCTGTTCCTGCTATTCCCTTCCAACTTTCACTCACTGTGGTATTCTTGAATCACAGCAGTGGTCCTGATGGCCATCTTGTAGCTAATGCCATCACATCCACGTCATCCACCATTAATGCTCTCAGTGGAGGTGACCCTGAGTTTCCACAGCTTCCACAGTTGGCTTGGTCAGATCCAACTTCCACTCAGAATGAACCATTCTACATTCCTCCTCAGGCTCAGCCAGCCCCTGTCAGATCCTGGGCTGCCAGCAAGTGGCATGTCTTTGCAGTGTCCACTGATGACACCAATGCTTTGCAAGATTTATCTGCCGAATACAGGCCCCCTCCTCTTTCTACTTCATCCCCTTCTGTGGTATCATTCTGCCACTGTGCTAAGCATTCATGCCCCTCCACAGATTGCTCTGGAGGCAGCAGGTGTGTCTCAGCTTCAAGCGGTGGACGAGCGACCCTACAACAGGCCCTGAGCATGGCCTTCCACGAAATGAGCTCTAGCATCTGTCACCTCATGAATCAAATCAATAGTTTATTTATTGATTCCTACAGAGCTGTTGTGGATGCTGGTCAGATACTCAAAAATATGGGCAATCTGGTCCCTCAAGCCCATCACCTGTACTTTGAGGTGTATATTGGGAATGTGCAGACCATGGATGCTGCCATCATCTTTGTTGGGAAGGAAACCGATGAGGAACGCTTGGATTACTTAGCGGAGATATATAGGCAGCACCATGGCTCAAACTTCACTGGTCCAGGTCCCAGTGGGGTTTAAAAGAAACTCCAGATTTGCTCATTCTTGCCACGTGCCCTCCTGTTCATGTTCTTTTTCTCAGCATCTTGTGTGTCTTTGTTTCGCCATCACATCCACCATTTACACCATTACATTCCCCCCACCTTTGTTCAAACTGACTGACTGTAGCTGTTGTAACATTGCACAATGTAGTACCTTGGACAATGTAGCTTTTTTACAAGTCAATGTCACTCTCTGTGTCTGTATTGTCCATATCGTCCATACTGCTAAATCCATCTGAATCAAGACTGCTTACACTACCATCATCTTCACCCATGTGAGTCTGTAGAATATTTTGATAGTCATTCCACATCTGCTGTGCTATGTTGTCTCGTGCTGTAGCCGAATCAACACCAGGGATGTTTCAGTAATCTACTGATTCGGGCTCATCCATGCTTTCGGAATCAGAGGAGTTAGTGGTATTATTGTCAGCCTCTTCATGGACGTGAATAAAGTTGTGGATACAAGCCAATGTGGCAGGTAGACATGCTTGAACATTCATATTGAACTTGATTGGTAAGAGAAGGATGTGGTAGCGATGCTTCAAAACACTGAAGATGTGTTCGACAACATTTTGTGCGGATGCATGTCAAAGATTGAAGAGCTCCTCACAGTTTTGTGGTCTGCATGAATAAAATGATTAAGAATGAAACAAAAAATCATAACACTTACTGCATATTTGTTCAACCCCACTCTGCAAGATGATAACGAGTTCCACGATAGGGGACAAGTAGTTGTGGTCCTAGAGGATAGCCAGCGTCTGCCAGAAGGAACTTTCCAGAGGGGATGCAAAGACCCTTTGAGATTGCATCATCAAACACCCAAGTGTTGGATGCAGACCCCTCCCAACCTGTCAGCACATAAGTGAACTGGAGATCAAAGTCACAAATGAAAAGAGCATTTTGTGAAAGAAAACCTTTGCAATTTCGAAATTTTGCATGGGAAGTGGACGGTGGTGTGACCAGAATGTGGCTGCCATTGATGGCACCAAGGGTGTGCTGGAAGTATGGGAAAAGTTTGGGGTTTCATTGAATCTTGGAGGGAATGGAATCACTGGAGGGGAATCAGACATATTGCAAGTAAAATGGTTTGGTGGAGAAGATATTGACCATTTTTTTGAAGTATCTGTATGTGATCATCAAAGATAATTTGTATGATGCTTATTTGTCACTCACCATGAAATGGTGTCATTCAAGCATTGGAACCGCTCCCCAACATGTCAAGTTGTTAGGCCAGTCACAGATGTGTACAGGAAAATCACCAGCTGCTCCTCCAGAGTAATGTGCTTGGTATCCATCACCCCCATGGATCGTAACTTGTCGATTAGCCGACAGAATACATCCTTACTCATCCCTAGCTCTGAACAAATGCAATCCGGGTGGCCACAGAGAAGCTCAAGGACCCATTGATGGCCAGTGAGGACAGAAGTATGATATGGCATAGATGTTGCCTTGATTCTGGCAAGATTTCAAGGAGAGAAAGGAAGAGAATTTGGACAAGACTCAAAATATGTCAGAGGTTAGCTTTGTGTTGTAGATACATTTCATGGGGATACAGGCCGCCTAGGGGTAGCATACTGGAGGACATAGCGCTAGTGATTCTATCTCTGCTCGAACACAGAGGACAAAGCTGTAGTTAACATGATGAAACAAATAAAACCAAGCATGAAGTTATTAACATGTGTGGTTCCTGTCCAGGCTCTTATGGTGTTGCCTTTTGTCCTGGTGTTCTCCAATTTGTTACTAAGTATCACACTAATCTCACAGCTCATCCATTTTAATGCACACCTGTTCTCTCATGTGAGCCATAGTAAATTGCCTGCAAGGTCTCCACATTAGTGTTGCTGCAACTCTGACTTGGAGCTGACTCAAGTCACAACCAAAAGCCTGACTTAGCCAAGTTGTCAAAAGTCAACCGAACACACGTGATCAACTTGACTTGACTCGACTTATGACTTCAAACCACCGAACCATCCCTTATGGTGTAATAAGTTGTAAATCACAAAGTAGTAGTACAAATCATATCTATTCAGGATACTCAAACCAGTCTGAGCCTGTTAACGATGTTGCAGTCGTCATTTTCACCATGGGTGGTAACACTGTGGCACTGGCCAGAGTGTCGTCATCATTATCTTTGCTGTGTGCAACATGGCATTGGCCACGCACATTCTGACATCATCATCTTCACCGTGTGCAACATGGCATTGGCTACACACATGCCAGCGTTGTCTTTGTCCTAATCCTCACCATGGGTGATGTGGCATTGGCCATGCACGTTCCCCCATTTTTGTCATCATCACCACAATGGTAATGCTATGGCATTGGCCATGCACATGTCATTGCTGTCATCTTCACCATGGGCGATGTGGTATTGGCCACACATGTGCCA
>JBBPKK010000861.1:0-15045 GCA_038089215.1 Tylopilus vinaceipallidus
GATACATTTCATACTAATTTATGATACCCTTGATGTCAGCAACAAAACTGTTGCAATGAGTACCCTTGATTAATTGGAGTATATCTCATGTGGCTGTGATTTAAATCACATGACATAGGGGAATGATATGTAGCCAAGAGTGATTACTATATTTGGTATCACCAAAGCTAAGCGAAATTCCCACATGTGATTGTGGTGCACTTCATGCACCAGATTGGGGTTAGGCATTGCAACGGTTTTGTTGCTCACTGTAAGGGTCTAGCCCCTACCACATGCATGCTCCATAGCTGGTCATCATATGAACTAGTCATGTGCTAAGTCTTACAGTCACATGCTTGTAAAGAAAAATATGTCTAAGTCCATTGATGTAATACTATTCCTAAGCTAGTGGGCTGTAGGTCAAATTGTAACACAAAGTATCTGCACACTTCTTGCTAAAGGCATCAGCAAATTTGTGGTACTCTGATGGAACTCCAGAGAGGTCAATTGCCTCATTGGAGATGGCAGTGGAGCAGGCCTTGATGTCCTCAGAGGGCTGGAGGCACATAGTAAATTGGACAGAGCCCTTTATCTTGCATGCACACATGAAGGTGGCAGCATTGATGAATGAAATGGAAGGACAGGTAAATCCAGGGGCCTTGGGGAATTCCAGAGGTATCTCCAGAGCAGAAGGCTCTAGGGGTAGAGGGGTCAATATTGGGCTTGGCATTCCAGCCACAGGGATCTTGAATGAGATGCTGCTCATAACCTAGTCAATCAACAGATTGTATTGGATGAGCCAGCTGTATCCTAGAACCATCAAGCATGAGGAGTCCAAGGAGGTGACAAAGAATGTCTTGGAGGTGGAATCCCCCAAAGGGAATGAAATGGAAAAATATACAGAAGAAGATATCATAGCAGAGAAAGAGCCATCAAAAAGTCAAAGAGAAATCAGAGGAGCTGTATTCATAGGTATTTTATGTTTTTCAATAAATACAAAATCAACAAAACAATGTGTAGAACCTGAGTCAACAAAACCAGGAATGGAATGAATAGAAAACTCTAATATAGTTACAAAAGGTCAGAGAGAGTTGGAATTAGAGAGAGCAGACATATTGAGACATAACTCCTTTAGAGCATGATTAGATTCAATGCAACTCCCAGCCTGTGTGGAGTCAAGGGAGTTGCACTCTAATTTTTCACCTTGAAGGAGGCAGAGCTGTCTTCTGGAGCAGCCAGAGTGGTGGTTGCTGTGTAGGTCTTTGCAGCTCTAGAGATAGACTTGGGACACTCTTTTGCAGAGTGCCCCAGCTGTCCATAGAATAAACATAGTCCTTTGTCAAGGCAACATTGGCACTCCTCATGGAGGAGCTTTCCATCCTTACAAAGCTTAGAAGAGATGGTATAATCTGTACTATCTTTCTTATTATTATTTCCAGATGAGCTGGAGGTACTCAGAGGTGTGGAAGAACTTTTAGACTTGTCATCCTTAGGCTTGTCAGAGGAAGTGGGTGAAGGTGACTTGAATGTCTGAGGGTCAGAGAAGAAACTGGAGGCCTTGGCAGCACACACAACTTCATCCTTGTACTCCCAGTATCAATAATCTATCCGTTGGGTGAGCATGCAGAGGTCCTGGAGGTTGTCAGGCTTGCCTTGGCAAGACAACTTGTCTTTGATCTGATTGGGAAGACCATTGTAGACACTCTGGTGGAGAGCTCTGGAGCCCCACTCACAGACCTGAGAAGTGAGTCAGTTCCACTCAATGATGTACTTGGAGATGCACTGAGAGTCATGCATCTGGAGACACTTGAGTTGTGCCTCAGCATCTGTGATAGAATCATGGGGACCAAAATTGGATTGGAGCTCAAAGAGGAAACTCCACCAGTCATTCATCCACAAGGAATGCAACTCCAGAAGCTCATCTCCAAGTAGATTGGGCTCAAAGTACTCAAGAGCTACTCCCTTGAGGTATGACTGTCTAAAGGTGATCTTGGCACTGAAGAATGATAATCCAAGCTGCTCTTGTAGCAGGTGGACTGCAGACAGAGTAAAGGGGATGCAATGGGTTTGTCTCCAGAGAGAGCAGAAAGAGGAATACAGTCAGAGAAACTGGGGCTTACTGTCCTGAGTGCAGTAGGTCAAGAAATGGTGGGCCCAGACACTCCTAGGTGGAATGTAAAACTGGCCAGGTTGTAAAAAGCATGATAGACCAATAGGATGGTCAAGAATGGCAGTAATGGTGGCACAAATGATCAGGCAGATGTAAACAGGAAGTAGAAAAGTGTATTGTGTATGTAATAGACAGCCCTGTATAGTCCAGGCATGCCCAACACTGTACAAACAAAGAAAACAAAAAAGTAGTGAAATGTATGTACAGTGGGTCAAAAAACTGTCCCAATGTTTGCATGCTTTGCACTAAATGCAATGGTTCTCAATGATCTCTAATTATAACCACTAACTGTGAGTGTATGAAATGGAGTGCCTATTCCTGGTTTTCTATTGGTTCTTGGTTCTAAGGATTTGGTAATTATTTGGTAATATGGCAGCCATATTAAAATGACAACTCATTGGGACAGTTTTTTGACTTTATACAAGAAAGGGTATTTAGTACTTGGTATGACCTCCCTTTGCCTTGATGACTGCTTGAATCCTTCTAGGCATGCTTTCTATCCATTTCTGACACTCCTCCACATATATCTTCCCCCATTCTATCACCACCCTATCCAACAATTCATGAACTCCTATAAGTGCCTTTTCATAACCAGAAAGGCATCTTTTGAAATGACCTCAAGTATGTTCAATAGGATTAAGGTCTGGAGATTGAGCAGGCCAATCCAAAAGCTTGATATCTTGCTTTTCAAACCAAGTTTGGGCTTTTTTAGAGGTATGCTTGGGATCATTATCCTACTAAAAAATGACTTCATCTGCTGGAATTCCAGAATTTTCCATGCTCTGCAACAAGCCTTCCTCCAAAATGGCCAGATACTGTTCAGCATCCATCCTCCCCTCAACTTCAATCAAAACTCCCACACCATTCCACCCAATACAGTCCCATACCATGAGTGATCCCCCTTCAAACTTGACTGTACCTCTGATCTCTCTGGAGAAAAGTGCCTCTGTTATATTTTCTCTGCTTGTTCTTCTTTCCTCTCTTTCCCCTTCGTCTATATGTACATTTATCCATCCTAGGGCTTATCCTTGTTGTCCTTCAAGCCCTCTGGTTTGTTCTCATCCATATCCTATATCTATCCCTCTCCCTCTTCCTTCTCATCACCTGGCACATTGGCTGTGCCCTTTCCTAGTTACCATTTTGTTCTATCAGAATGTTCCAATGCTGCAGACACCACCCTGACAGTTCTTATTGTTTATGATGCTTCTCCACAGCATCTTCCTTTTTATCTTGTTCCCATACCAGCCCTAAAGTACATGGGATGTATATAAGGACTACAGATTGGCTTGGGGGAATCTCCAGCTAAATCTGTGCAATCATATGTAGTGTCTAGCATTCTTTGAGTAGATTGGCCTGCAATCACTCTTAGTATTCCTCTTGAGGCAAACAATGATAGCTCTGCATTAGTGAGCAACTTGTGAATGTGGAGACTTCATACTGCTTTGCTTCATTGCTCACATTACATTGTACCTTGCATAACAATTGGATAGACTTTCACCTTTTTAGGTATGAACCCCTCTTTCAGGTTGATAGCATGATCCCATGTTCATCAGGCCAGCATTCATTCGGAGGCTTTCTTAGTGAACAGTTCTATGAATTTATGATACTGTTCTGCAACAAGCTCTTCTGCCATCTTTTCTACCTTTTTAGGTGGTATAACCTCCATTTTCTTGATGTGATGGTACACATATGGAGCACTGGTTAGCTCTTCCTCATCGAGTGCCCTTAGTATGGCAGATCTATCCAACAATAGGTAGCATGATCAGGGACACTTAGTTAACTTGACTTCCCTAGTTTTCCAATTTATTTCAGGGTTATGTTTCTTCAGCCAAGTATATCTGAGTATCATGCTTACTTTTTCTAAATCGGTGACCTCCACTTCAAGGGTCTCACAATGTCCTTGATAGTCTATGATTAACAAGGCGGTGTGGGTGATGTTTCCTGCACTGTTTTTTGTCCTGTTGACATTGTAGACTGGAATCAGTCATTCCAACTTGGTCATGGATATTTTCTTTTCTTTTGCCCATGCTCAGTCTATAAAGATTTCATTGGCCCTGCTATCAAGGAGAGCTTCCTCACTTGTCATCTGGTGTTTTTGTGTGGATGGTGTCACCTGTACTCTTAACCTTAATTCAGTGTTCATTACAGAGTGGATGACAATCCTATCAGGGGTTTCTTTGTTAAATAATTTTTTTGTTTTCTTAGCCAAATTAAGCCCAGATTCCCATCTGGCATGCTCAGGCTCTTCCTGAGTCATGGCTTTAGTTATGTCATCAAAATAGATTACCAAGTCAGAGTCAGATAATAGTACATCAAAGTATGTATTTTGTTTTTCTATTTTTATCTGTCCAAAATAGTCCTTGGCTATATGACCACCCTGAATAGTCATGTGCCTTGTGCTTTTCCCACCTTGGCTTCTTTTGCCTTGGTGTTGAACATGTCTGTGAAGTAAGCTTTTGCTTCTTCAAAGCCCATTTTGTTTATGGACTTGAGCGTTTCTCTAGCCTTCCCCTTGCAGCTAGCTTGGACATTATCACTTTCCCTGTCTGAGTCACTGTCATTGCCACTCTCCTTTTGAGCAGCTCGAGCCTTGCAAGATTTGCCTCATTTTGGGCAATCCTTTCAATGCCCTCCCCCACGGAACTTGCAGTCACTGCATGGTTGCTTAGGCTTTTTGCAATCACGAACAAGGTGGTTGCCATTGCAATTGAAACACTTATCCTTTCAGGCAGCATCTATGTCCATTGCATTGGGGTCATGCTGGTTGGATGATCCAGCTGATGTATTGTTGCCCCATCTTTTGTCTGAGTGTTGGGCAAGCTCAAATTGTTTGAACATGTTTCCCACATTCCTTACTTGGCTGATCCAATCAGCGAGGTTGGTGGGGGTGTCATCCCTGTGGAGGTTGAGGGAGATGTGATGTACTATCTCCTCTTGGGCATTTTTGACTAAGAGGTGGACACCCATCACCTCATTTATTCCAGCATACCAGTACAGAGTTTCCCATTGTGTTAGGAAGGCCTCTGTCTGCCTTGTTCCTTGTTTGAGGGTTTGAAGCTCCCTTAATGCTTGTCCCTGCCTTGTTGCAGACCTGAACCGGTGGGACAATTCCTGGTTCAGCTTGGCGATGTTCCACCATTTGTCATCGCCTAATTTTGTCTCTATATGGAAACAAGCCCACTTGCCCACTCCATTCTTATCTGCTTCCTTCCCTAACCCAATCTGAGACAAGACAGCCAGGGTTACTTTCTTTTTGGAAAGGAAGGTTTCCTTGTTTATTTGCAGGTATACTTGCATCTTGACCCACCACTCATCAAAGTGAGCATAGTCTCCATTGAACAACCCTGGGTCAGGGATCAGATCAACCTTCTTTGTGACCTTTACCTTGGCCCAAGGTCCTTGTGCTGCTTTTACTTCAGTGGTGGCAAGTTGGGTTTGGAGTCCCGCCAGCAGAACTTGCATGTCATGGATCTGCTGTGCAAAATCCATTCTTTTAGGAGAGGGAGGGATCAATTTGGATGATTCAGAAATGATGATAAAATTTGTTCTAAGTAGTTCTAACTATTTCCTACTAAGAACCTTCAGCCTTGGATTGTATGGCCTTTGTCACTTTTCTCTTTGTGACCTTCTTGGTTGCTCCCATTGGAGTCTTTTTGGCATGCCGTATGGTTTAGTGTGGGGTACATAAAAATATTGGACTAGTTTCCCATTGGGCCCTAAGTCAAACCTTGCCTGTTTCTTTACCACAGGGGGGGTGTATTTGTAGTGACACTCCACAGGGAAGAATTCCTGGGCATCAGGGAGAGGGAGTAGTTCAGGAGAAGTGAGATCTATCTCCTCCTCTTCAATTTTGACCATTACTTGGTTATTTGAGTTGAATTCATATTCCAGTTCGTCTACTGGTTCAACCTTTACTCAAATTTGAATTTGACTGGCTTCCCAGTCAAGAGTTTGGGTGGAGTGGGCAACTCCAAGTATCCTTTGTAAGCTAAAAGAAATAGGAGGGCTAGTCATGCTCGACTGTTTGGAGAATCAGGCCAATAGCCTCCCTGACTTCTCATAATCAACAACTGGTGGGCACAAGACCACTCTTGCACCAGCTGCTGATGGTACTACGTTCAACTAGAATAAATGTGCCTCATGTGGACATGCCTTTCAGCAATAGAAGTGAAGGGGGTTTTGCTGCAGTGTTTAAACACTTTAAGATCTCTTGAGGTCATGGACTACTTCACGAGTAAGTTGCTAAAAGTCTATCCTCCCATATAGGGAGTGGCTACTTAAAAAGGAAAAGGGGTGCCCAAGAAAGTGAAGGTCCCATACAAGCCTCAGGTCCAGCTATATTTTAGCAGATAGGCTCTGCCAGGCATGATAGAGAGTAGGGTGAGCGAGAAAGTTAAGTCCTAATGAAGTGCAACCTATGACTAGCATATAGTGTGGTTCAGGCTACTCTCACACTAGGCTTATAGAAGAAAAGGATGTGGACTAGGAAATGCCACAAGGACTTAACTAAGGTCCTTGGGTCATGTATTCATTCTATATATATATCATAGGGCATGTTTGTACATATTGACTACATGGTCTATGTGTATTCACATGTTGCATACTATCTATGATGTTATATGGGAGAAAGAAGACTACATACATACATCATACTGTGAGAACTGTGCCTGTCATGAGGTGGTCTAGAGTGCCATGGGGCACAGTGATCAAAGATAAGCACCTTGAGGTGCAGTAATTAAATACACAAGGCAGATAAGGGTCTAGCCCCTACCATGTGCATGCCTGACACTGGTCAGCTCAGATTCCTCTGTAGCTGGTCATCATATGAACTAGTCATGTGCTAAATCTCACAGTCACATGCTCATAGAGCAAAATATGTCTAAATCCATTGAGTGTGATACTAGCCTAAGGCAATGGGCCATAAGGCAAATTGTAACACTCCAAACCTCATATGAACCACTGGAATCCCAATCCATCATTGATATGAAAGCCAAGTTCTACAACCTACATGCCCCAGAAGGTTGTAATATCAAGGATTACATAAGGGATCTCAGGGTCTTGAAGGATCGGTTAACTCTGGCTGGACACTTGGTGACCAACAAAGAATTCAAGGATGTTATTATTGCATACCTCTCAAAAAGTTGGGAAGGATTTGCATTTAGCTACCTAGGCTACAAAGGAGGCCTCAGAGGTAACTCACAAGCCCATGCTATGACTGTGGGTGAGCTATTCTCCATCCTACATGATGAAGAGAAATGCTGCTGCAGGTCTACATGCAAAGCCACTTATACAAGCACTTATCAAAGTCACAGTGTGCCTAATATGGCAACTCTGACTGCACCAGCTACCACACACAAATTGTGCTGAATTTGCAGTCAGACCAATCACAAATCATGTGATCACTGCCATAAAGGGAAACCAAAGTGCAAGCACTGTGAACAGTTTGGGCATAAGATCATGGAGTGTTGGAAGAACCCTACCAATAAGGGCAAGGGACAGGTTTCCAAAAACAAGGAGAAGTATAAAGAGAGACAGAAGGACTATAAAGGAAAAGGGAAAGTTACAGTCACCCAGGCTAAAATAGCTGAAATCACTTCCAACTCATCATCAGATTCAGATGGGGATAGAGGTACATTGGGGAAAGCATTTACTACAAAGATGTACATTTCTGATGTGAATGTAGAGGCCACTGAGGCCACATTTTCTTGTTACTCATGGATCACTGATTCTGGAGCTACAACACACATATGCACACACCATGCTGCATTCTCAGAATTCAAAGATCTCATGCATTAAAGATATGTCATGGCACTTGGGGATAACTGAGTAGCTGCACATGGCATTGGAAATGTCTTACTTGACTGCCAATTGGGCAACAAACAAGCTATCCTATGCCTATAGGATATACTATACAGTGGGTCAAAAAACTGTCCCAATGTTTGCATATTTTGCACTAAATGCAATGGTTCTCAATAGTTTCTGATTATCACCACTAACTGTGAGTTTATGAAATGAAGTGCTTATTCTTGGCTTGCTATTGGTTATTAAGTCAAAGGATTTGGTAATGGTTTGGTAATATGGTAGCCATATTAAAATAACAACTTATTGGGACAGTTTTTTGACTTTAGGTTTTTATTATGTATTATAGCCCCTGAAATGCTGTAAGATGCTCACATACCTTATATAATGGTTATGGAATGTCAACATTATGTAATTAATCATTCTGCAGCACATATAAACCTGGCCATCACAAATAAATTCTCTTATTTTTACTATGAAACACCTCTCTACTGCTCAGAGAGATAACATCATTTCTCTTGCTTCTTTGGATCCTTCCTGCAGACAAATTGCATCCAAAACTGGCATAGGAAAGTCTACTGTGGCTAGGGTCCTTCAGGAAATCCAACCAGAGAAAGAAAACCATCATGGTGGTCATCCTGCTAAACTTTCTTCTACCAACAAATGTGCTATTGTTTAGCATATCCTTACTGGAAAGGCTAGAAATGCAGTTCAGGCCACTCATTTCATTAACACCATCATCAGCACTCCTATCTGCCCACAAACCATTAGGAATACCTTGAAAGAAGGCTCTCTAAAGGCTGTAGTGAAGAAGAAAAAACCTCTTCTTTCTATTGCTCATAGAAAAAAAAGATTGGCCCTTGCTCTCAAGTACCAGCACTGGACTGTGGAAGACTGGAAGAGGGTTATTTGGTCAGATGAGACCAAAATCAATAGAATTGGGTCAGATGGGCAAGAATATGTGTGGAAAAAGAAAGGAGAGGTACTTTCTTCCAGAGAGATCAAAGGTACAGTCAAGTTTGGAGGGGGATCACTCATGGTATGGGGCCATATTGGATGGAATGGTGTGGGAGTTTTGAATGAAGTTGAGGGGAGGATGGATGCTGAACAGTATCTGGCCATTTTGAAGGAAGGCTTGTTGCAAAGCATGGAAAATTCTGGAATTCCTGCAAATAAAGTCATTTTTCAGCAGGATAATGATCCCAAGCATACCTCCAAAAAAGCCCAAACCTGGTTTGAGGAACAAGATATCAAGCTTTTGGATTGGCCTGCTCAATTCCCAGACCTTAATCCTATTGAACATACTTGGAGTCATCTTAAAAGATACCTTTCTGGTTATGAAAGAGCATCTATAGGAGTTTATGAATTGTGGGATAGGGTGGTGATAGAATGGGGGAAGATATCTGTGGAGGAGTGTCAGAAATGGATAGAAAGCATGCCTAGAAGAATACAAGCAGTCATCAAGGCAAAGGGAGGTCATACCAAGTACTAAATACCATTTGTTATATAAAGTCAAAAAACTGTCCCAATGAGTTGTCAATTTAATATGGCTGTTATATTACCAAATAATTACCAAATCCTTAGACCCAAGAACCAATAGAAAGCCAGGAATAGGGACTTTATTTCATACACTCACAGTTAGTGATAATAATTAGAGGCTATTGAGAACCATTGCATTTAGTGCAAAACATGCAAACATTGGGACAGTTTTTTGACCCACTGTATGTACCTGAGGCAAAAGAAAATTTATTATCACTCAGTCGCATCAATAAAAATGGTGGTTGGTCCATGTGCACCAAGGGTGAAATAATTATTTATGATGACAACAGCCACATTGTTGCATGTGGAAAAATCATGGATGGCCTGTATTGGTTAGATGTGACACATCATTCCCATGATGAAGCTCATTTAACATTGAGGCCTACAACCACCTTGACTTGGGTGGATTGGCATAAATGGCTGGGACATCTAAGTGTGCATAGCCTAAAGAAATCACACCAGCTACAACTAGTTGTTGGTATGGACATTGCCAACAGTCCCCAAGACTTTGACTGCAAAGCTTGTATTCAGGTGAAACAAACACATGTGCCACTTCCAAAACAAGTGGTGCACTGCCACACTAGCATTGGAGATCTCACACATACTGATGTTTGGGAACCCACATGTGTCACCTCTTTGAAGGGACTATGCTACTACATGTTGTTTATAGACAATGCAACTCAATACGTTACTACTTACTTTATAACAAGTAAGGACAAGGCAAGCAGGAAAGTCAAACAGTACATGCAGTACTTGGAAACTCAGAAAGACATTGTGCCCAAGGCAATACAGGCCAATAATGGCCGGGAATATATTAATCACAATCTGGTCACATGGTGTCACAATAGAGGAATTGAGTTGCAGACAACCACTCCTTACACACCACAACAGAATGGGATTGCTGAGTGGTGGAATCATACCATAGTGTTGTTGGCACATGCAATGATTATATTGTGCCAACTTCCATCTGAGTTATGGCCCGAGGCCATTGACAATGCTATCTATATCCAAAATCAGGCTTTCACCCATGCCCTGTGATATGCAATACCTTACCAAAAATGGACAGGTGTCAAACCTAATATATCTGATGTCATTGAGTTCAGCTGGCACATGTATGTCCTTAATGAGGATGTTAACCATTCTAAACTGGAGCTGTAGCACAACCCAAAACCAGTACTAGACATGGCTCAGGCTACTCTGACTTCAGGCTTATAGGAGTTAAGATTATGGGGGAATAGCCACAAGGACTTAACTAAGGTCCTTGGGCAATATCATTCAACTATATATACCATAGGAATATGTTTGTACATATTGACTACTGGTCTGTGCATATCTACATAGGTATGACATATTGTAAGAGAAAGAAGTACATATGATGTCTCGTGGGAGACTGTGCCTGCATGAGGTGGTCTAGAGCACCATGAGGTGCAGCATTAGTGCCATGAGGCATGGTGATCAGAGATAAGTGCCTCGAGGCACAGGGATTAAATACACGAGGCAGATAAGGGTCTAGCCCCTACCATGTGCATGCCTGACACCAGACAGCTCAGATCCCTCCATAGCCAGTTGTCATGTGAACTAGTCATGTGCTAAGTCTCATGGTCACATGCTCATAAAGTAAAATATGTCTAAGTCCATCGTTGTGATACTATGCCTAAGCAATGGGCCGTAGGGTGAATTGTAACATTACCCCCCATCTAAGAATCAGATTCCAGACAATTCCAAATAGGATCACAGATGGTGAACACATCATAAGGCCGGAAGAGGCCATGGAAACAATCAACGTCAATAAAGTTAAGCTTCCATGGAGCATTCAGGTTTTGTCAATGGAAATTGGCTACTGCATCCTTTGCCAAGCTGAGGTGGTCTGCAGGCTCCCACGTTCAATCTTCTCCCCCATATCCAGACCAGTGGACTAGGTACTCCAAATGTCGACCCTTCATGCATGAGGCAATGACATACTCGACCTCGTATTCCTCATTTCCATCTTCCATAACCTTTACAGCCCCAGGCTTGTATGTCGGCTGGCCATCAAGGCGATTTTTATAGGGTTTTATTCGGGACACGTTGATGACCAGGTAGATCCACATCCCTTTGGGTAATAGTAGTTTTACGACATTCCGGTTGTTAGGTGCTTCTATCACCTTGTATGGGCTGAGCCATTGCTTGGTTAGCTTTCGGCTGATCCTTGTCTCTCGTAGATTAAGGTTCTTGGTGCTTAGCCACATGAGATCGCCAATTTTATACTCCAGCGCATCTGATCATTTTTTATCAGCTTGCGCTTTCATAGTTTTTTGTCTATTTTCTAGGTTCTCTCTGACCTGATCCAAGGTCAATCTCATCCCTGTTAGGAAATCTTGTGCTGCAGGTGCTTTGGCATCAATCGGCTCTATCCCCATCCTTGGTTCATAGGAACGTGTCACTTGGAAAGGGGCTTTCTTCATTGAAGATGATTGCCGATTGTTGTATGTAAACTGGGTGAGGCTCAACCATTCTGCCCATTTGTTCTGTTTCTCAGCACAGTAAAGCTGCAGGTACTGCTGGAGTTCCCTGTTTACTCATTCCATTTGTCCCGCTGTTTGCGGGTGGAATGCAGTGCTTAACTTAAGGTGGATGTGGAGAGACGTTGCTAGGTCCGCCATGACCTGGGACACGAATTGTGGTCCTCGGTCTGATACAATAGAGTCTGAAAGTCCATGGTGCTTCCATACGTGATCTCAGTAGAGCCTTGCTGTCCCCTTGCTTGTTATGGTCTTGTTGGTGGGAATAAAGCATGCTTCCTTTGAGAATCGATCAATGACTACCAAGATTGAGTCATATCCAGCTGATTTGGGAAGGTCTGTAATGAAATCAGTGGAGACTTCCTTCCACAGTGCGCTTGGCACAGGAAGGGGTTGCAACTTTCCAGGCACAGCATGGTTTGTTGGTTTCATCTGATTGCACCATTCACATCGGGAACAATAGTTTTTTATCTGGTTGGTCATCCCCTTCCAGGTATAATATTGGGAGATCAACTCCTTCGTTTTCTCTGCCCCACCATGCCCTGCAATTGTGGAGTCATGATATAAAGTTATGATCCATTGTTGGATATCCCTATTGGGCACGAAGATCCGTCCTTCATGGTATAGGAGTCCTTCCTTTAAGTCTCCTATACTCTCCATTTCTTTCAACAGGTTGGTTGCATCCTGGATGTGTGTGAGTATCTCTTCCTCCTCTGAGGTTACTGTGGTTATCTCAGTTGCTTTTCTTACACGAGATTCGGGGATCACAACTACTCCTTTATTGTCGTCTTTGATTCCCATGGCATGGTCCTCTCTTCTTGAAAGAGAGTCAGCTTTTCCCATACTTGTTCCTGGCTTTCTCACTAGTATGTAATTGAAGCAAGATAACCATTGTGCCCAACGTGCTTGCCGTTGGTTAAGGTCTTGGCTGGTCATAAAATATTGTAAGTTCGCATGATTTGTCCAGATCTTGAACTGGTAGCGCGCTCCTTCTAGGTAATGGCGCCATATCTCTAATGCATAAATTATTGCTAACATTTCTTTATCGGCTATCAGGTAGTTCCTTTGTTCGGGCATCATTTTGTGAGAACTGAATGCTACCAGATGCCATTTTCCTTCCTTTTCAATAGATAGTACTGCCCCTGTTGCAAATGCTGAGGCATCACATTCTAATCAATATCGTGCTTCTTCATTGGGATAGGCCAAGATCAGTGCCTTCATAAAGACCTCTTTTATCTTATCAAAGGCTTCTTGTTCCTCCTTTTCCCATTGCCAAGCTTTGTCCTTTTTTGTCAGCTTGGTGAGGGGTTTGGCCCATTCAGAGAATTTGTCAATGAACCGTCAGTAGAAGTTGGCCAAACCTAGGAATCCTCTGACTCCCTTTACAGTGGTTGGGACAGGCCAATCTAATATTCCTCTAAGTTTAGAGTCCAACATTTTGATTCCTTTGCTGGAGATGTCCATTCCCAGCATTTCAACTTGTTCTACCGAAAAGAAGCATTTCTCTGGTTTAATAAATAGGTCATTGTCCTTTAGCTGTTGTAATACTTTTAGGACGGCTTCATCGTGCTCTTTTTGGCTTTCTGTTTTTGTAAAGATAAGAATATCGTCCATGTAGATTATTACGAAAGACTCCATGTCAGAGAAAATATCGTTCATCATTGCTTGGAACATGGCAGGGGAATTGTTTAGTCTGAAGAACATAATGGTTGGCTTGAAGCTCCCTTCTTCGGTAGTGAAGGCTGCCTTCCATTCGTCTCCTTCCTTTATCCTTACATTGTTGTATCCCCATCACAAGTCCATTTTTGTGAACTTCTTCGCTCCTTTGAGTCAATCGATTAATTGCGATATTAAAGGTAGTGGATACCTGTTTGGTATAGTCCAGCTATTTAGATACCGATAGTCCTGCACCATTCTCTTCATCCCTTCCTTTTTGGGAACAAAGAAGACTGGTGACGTCTGTGGGAACTTGGAGGGACATATATATCCTTTTTGCAGCTGCTCTTTTACAAAGGCTCTTACTTCCTCTTTTTTGTCTACTGACATGGGGTATACTTTTGCCTTTTTGGGGATGAACCTTTCTTTTAGTTTGATGGCATAATCCCACGTTCATTGGATAGGCATTCATTCAGAGGCCTTTTTTGTGAATAGCTGGATAAACTCATGGTATTGTTCGGGTATGAGTTCCTCTGCTGTCTTTTCTACCTTTTTAGGTGGTATAACCTCCATTTTCTTGATGTGATGGTACACATATGGGGTGCTTAGTAGTTCTTCCTTGTCTAGAGATCTCATCACAGCAGATCTACAGTGAGCAACAAAACTGTTGCAATGCCTAACCTCAATCTGGTGTGTGAAGCGCACCACAATCATATGTGGGAATTTCACTTAGCTTTGGTGATATCAAATATAGTGGTCACTCTTGGCTACAAATCATTCCCTTATGTCATGTGATTTAAATCACAGCCACATGAGATATACTCCAATTAATCAAGGGTACTTATTGCAATAGTTTTGTTGCTGACATGGAAATATATGAAATTGACATATTTTAAAGGGTTTTTACATAATACATTGGTCATGTAATGTACATAAATACTCCAATGATACAAACAAATCAAAATATCACTTCTTTTTTCACTACCACCATCATGAAATCCCTTTCTACTGAGCAAATCACCCATATCACTTCTCTTCTGGAATTGGGTCAATCTACTCACCAGATTTCAAATGCTACTGGCTTTAATCACTCTACTATTAGTAGAATCTGCTCCAAATACCTTCCCAACCTTCCTAAAGCTACTGGTGGATGTCCATCTCTCATTACTCCCACTGACATGCGATATGCTATTTGTCTGATTGGAACTGGAAAGGCTGAAAATGCTGTCCAAGTCAGCCATACACTCTCTAACATCAAGAACCATTCCATATCTTCCCAGACCATGCACTGTCATCTCAAACAAGCAGGAATGAAGGCTGTAGTCAAGCAAAAACAGCCTCTTCTTTCCAAACATCATAGGCAGGCAAGATTAGATTTTGCTGAAAGCCATCAGCATTGGA
>JBBPKK010000863.1:0-15024 GCA_038089215.1 Tylopilus vinaceipallidus
AGTGTAGGATAAGCGACATTAGGTTAAGAGTGTACCAAAGTTGGTAGTAAAGTGTAGGATAGCAGTGACACTAGTCAAAGTGTAGCAACTTTGGTAGTGCAAAAGTGTAGTGAAGTTTGACTGACACTAATCAAAGTGTAGCCAAAGTGCAGTCAACTTTGGTAGTGAAAAGTATCATCCTGTAACACATGCTACCTAATTGGGCTCATTCCAAACATATATAAGTAGTGGTCCACACCCATGTATTTCCTCAGTTTCAATATAGTCTTTTCTTCCCTGAATCATAACTCTAGTGTGAGGCTTGTCCCTCTACAGGCAACTAATTGGTGTATCCAACATCTCCCTAGCCTCTGATGTTATCTCTTGGGTGTGTTCCTGACAAAACTATAAGAACTGTTAGGGTGGTGTTTGCAGCATCAGAAGGTTCCAATTAGAAAAGGAAGCAGTAACTAGGGCACAACACAACTGATATGCCATGCCATGAGGACAAAGAGGGAAAGGAATAAACATACAATATGAACAAGAGTGACCCACAGAATTTTGAGAAACAGGAGGAGGAATCCTAGAAGTTATAGATGTATAGCAAGATGAAGAGGAGGAAAAGGGAAGAAGAATAAATGAAGAAAATGTAACATTTCCAGGGTGAATAATTCTACTTGCACTTTCTCAGACTTTTTGTAATCTAAAAAAGATATGACATAAATTTTAAAAATACATGCCACTTTTTGACTTTTTAACTTTTTCATCTTGTAGCAAGACAAAAAAGTCTGAAAAAGCACATGTACATTTTCCTGATGGTTAGTGCTGGCCACACACCAGCTGTGACAAAATCTAGATTGTTATGCTGTCAGGACTGTAGTACTGTATTGTCAAAGGTTATGAGTTGTCTAAACGAGTGAACTCAGCGTGGTTCGGGGCGAACAAGCTACTTGTATTCACCTAAACAAGTGAACTAACCAGATAGTAAGTAAACAGTAATACAAGCATAGAATATCAGTATCATACCTCAGCGTGGTTCGGGGTGAACGAGCTGGGGGAACGGTGCAGTATCGTACGGGTTAAATACTCTACGGATAAGATACCAGTAGGTATGAACAGTTGAAGTAAAATGTTATTGGCTCGAAACAAAAGATCGTCAGTCAAGGTAGTTATGTATGGGATCACCTGTCCTCATCACATTACGACGGCCGCACAACACAGCGGCTGGACCTCATCTGACACTCCCCCTTCAAGCCAGGCATAGACCGAGTGCGGCGGCAAAGTGCTTGGCCTTGGCATTGGGAAGCGCCTTGGTCAGGGTGTCGGCGAGCATGTCGTCAGTAGGGCAGAATGTGAGCGCAATAGTGCTGTTTTCAATGATGTAACGAATGAAGTGGTACCAGATATCGATGTGCTTCATCCTAGCGTGAAATTTGCCATTTTTGGCGAGTGCGATAGCAGACTGGTTGTCGCAGAAGAGGGTGGTGGGTCCATCAATGGGTCTGAAAAGTTCACCAAAGAGAGAGCGCAGCCACAGCACCTCCTTCATGGCATGGGTAGCGGCAACGTATTCGGCCTCCATCGTTGACAGCGCAATGATCTCCTGGGTCTTCATGGACCACGAGATGGGCCCACCATTCAGCATGAATGCGTAGCCCGAGATCACATGACGGTCCTCGTTGGAATTCCTGTCCGTGTCTGTATACCCTTTGAGACCTGCCTCCTCATCTTCCGGTTGGTATGTGATTCCCCAATCAGCAGTACCCTTCAGGTAACACACGATTCACTTCACCGCCTCCCAGTGAGCGCAGCCAGGGTTTTCATTGAAGCGTGAGAGTGCCAATGTGGCATATGTGATGTCCAGATGGCTTCCGATCACAGTGTAAGTGAGTGAGCCGACTATCTCGCGGTACGGGATATCGCGCATCACGGCAGCCTCTTCAGTCGTCGTGGGGGATTGAGACTTGGAGAGGGTGGTGTTAGGGTCCATGGGGATTGAGAGTGGCTTGGTATCATCGAGGTGGTAGCACGTGATGATGGAATCAATGTAGGAGCGCTGTGAAATGGTAATGGCACACCGAGTGCGGTCCCGCGTGATCTCAAACCCAAGCAACCAATGGATCTCACCCATATCAGATACCTCAGCCTGTCCCTGCAGCTTCTTCTTCGTCCGCTCGAGCAATCCTAGATCACTTGCAGCTAGCATCATGTTGTTGACATGCACAGTAATGACAATGACACAGCTTCCTTCATGGTGAAAGAAGACAGCGTGGTCGGAATCAGAGCGAGTGAGGCCCTGTGACATGAGGATATCAACTAATTTTTCATACCAACAACGGCCGCTTTGCTTCAGCCCATAGAGGGACTTGATAAGGTGGAGAACGTGGCCCTCTTGGCCCACCGCTGCATAGCCTGGTGGTTGGCGCATGTAGATTACCTCATTGTTGTCCAGTTCGCCATTGAGATAGGCACTTTTGACATCGAGCTGGTGGATGTCCCAATCTTGGACAGCGGCAGTTGTGAGAACTGCACGGATTGATGCGAGCTTGGCAATGGGGGCAAACATGTCAAAGTAGTCGACTCCGGGGACTTGAGTGAACCCTTGAGCTACCAATCGTGCCTTGTAGCATTCGACATTGCCTGCAGCGTCCTTCTTTATGTGGAAGACCCATTTGCTGCCTATGATGTTGACTCCGCTGGGCTTATCTACCAGTTCCCACATCCCAGCGTCATTGAGTTGTCCAAGCTCCTCTTGGATCGCTGCATCCCATTTCGGCCAGTCAGCTCATCGTCTCGCCTCCTCAATGTTCCTTGGCTCTAATCCCTCGACATAAGCCACTGTGGCTGCCAATGCAGCTGCATCTGACACATCGCCAGTCACTTTCTCCCCAATTACCTCAGCAATCTTGTGTTGCATGCCTGTGGGAAGGGTCGCCTGCCCTCGTCCAGTTGTGGAGCCAGTGCCTGCAAGCACATTGCACACATATCGGCTTGGTTGGGGGACACAAGAAGAATGACGGAGGGAAATGGGCAGTGCAGGGGAGGTGTCAGGAGCCTTTGGAGGTGTGTCCACATTTGTGCCAGTGATCACTGACTCAGTCTCTTGAGCCTTGTGGGCTCGTGCAGATACATTGACAGTGGTGTCGGTGGTGTAGAGCTTGTCTGCGGTGCCATGCTCCCCCTCAAGCCCATCAGCGCCATCTACAGCCACCTCGGCCCCATCCTCTGCAAAACGAACATTGTGCTTGACACTAACGGTCCAGCACGCAGGCCAGAAGACACGGTGGCCCTTACTTTGTGAGTTGAAACCCACCCAGTGCCCTCCACTTGCCTGACTGCCCAGCTTAGTGGCGCTCTCATTCCAGACCCAAACGCGGCAGCCCCAAGGCTGGATGCCAGCCAGATCAGGAGGTCATCCAGTCACAGCCTCATATGGCGTCCTGCCACCTAGCACCTTCGTAGATGTCCGGTTCTTCAGCCAAACTGCGTGGCTAAGTGCCTCCCCCCACAAGTATTGGGGAAGTTTTGCATCATGAAGCATCGCACAGATCTTCATGACAAGGATCCCATTCAGCCGCTTGGCCACTCCATTGTGCTGTGGTGTATCATGAATGGTGAGTTTGCGTGTTGTCCCCTGAGTGTCTAGGTGGGCAGTGAAGTGGTCACTCATGAATTCTCCCCCTCAATCGGTGTGTAGGCATTTGATGATGGCATCCTGCTGCCGCACCACCCAAGCCTCATATTTGCAGTAAGTGTCGAAAACCTCTGATTTTGCCCGCAGGGGGTAGACAACTGTTTCGTGCGTCTTGTCATCTGTAAACGAGACATAGTACCGCCTGCCACCAAGAGACTCCACTGGCGCAGGCCCCCATACGTCAGAGTGGACCTCACCCCCATAGGTGGTTGAGTGTTCTCCCTCACGTTCCCGGGGAACTGGGTGACGCTTTGACTTTGCAGCTATGCATGAGTCACAGGACAGGCCATTGCTCCCTCCCATGGGGGCAAGCTTGATTCCGGTGACAAACCCTTTTGTAACAAGCTGCTTCGCAGCTTCAATACCAATATGGCCCATGTAGCAGTGGAGCTCCTGAGTGGTGAGCCTCCATTCGACAGTGTTGGCAGAGCCTGCCAAATCATCATGGTCAACACGATAGAGTCCTTTCGAGGACTTCGGGATCTTCCCCAGCACGGCACCATCACCAGAGTGAATGGTGCAAAACCCTCCGCCGAACGTCACAGAGCAGCCTGCATCATCTATGCGGCCTATCGAGACAAGAGTGGACCCAAGTGCAGGTGCATACAAGATGTTGGTCAACCGAATTGTTGACACGTCAGAGCCATTCGGAACATCAATTAGCATGTCACCGGTTCCAGTAGCACCGAAGGACTGCTGATTTGCGGCATCAAAGTTGCATGATGGAATGTCACGGAAGGAGGTGAAACGACTGCAGTAGGGGGATAGGTGATGCGTAGAGCCAGAGTTGTAGAGTTCTGTGGTTGACTCTGTATCAAATGGCTCGATTACAGCGAGTGCAAGTGTATTAGTGGAATCGCAGGGGGGGCAATCAGTGAACTCAGGCTCGGCTTCATCGTCATCAACCTCAGAAAACCAGTCTTCATCATCAGATTCATTGTCAAGGAGCCCTGGGATGGTATCACCATCACTATCATACCCATTCAGAGCACAAGCCATCCAGGCACCATCCTCGTCTCGTGCTGAGCTAACATTAGCACTAGTACCTTTTTGGGGTACCATTGTCTTTCCCTTTGATTCACCAGATGTCATCTTTCCTCCGCTGGTGCTCAACCCTTGAGAGCCGTCCTGGGTGGGACTAGGACATTGGTCCTTCTTGTGGCTGGTGCCACCACAACTCCAACAAAGTCCCTTCAGCTTCTGTTGTTTCGACTTTCCCCCTCCACTATCTGAGGAGCGTTCCGAAACGGTAAGCGCAACACTTTTCTCCTTTTGGTCAGACTTGGAATGCATCGTCAGGCAGTCATGTTCCTGGAGTACATAGTTCATCAAGTCGTCAGCTGAGATTTCCTGCTTGAGTAAGTGTGCAGCAGATGAAAGGTGGGCAACATAAGTCTGGTAGTTGTGTGGGAGGGATTGAATAATGTTGAAGGTGTATTCAGCATTTGACAGGCTGACTCCAACAGCAGCTAGCTCCTCGCGGCTGGCTCGGAGCTTATCAAGGTGAGCTCGCAGATCTCCTTTCTCAATACATGAAAGGTTCTGGAATTTTGCATGCAGGTCGGCCTGAACCAAAGAGGTTTTGGACTCGTATTCTGTGGTGATCGTCTTCCACATCTGGGCAACAGTCTCATCATGTAAGATCTTCCAGAGTGTTGAGTCTGGTAGGGCGCGAGCAAGCTGCTGACGACAGGTGAACTTGGGCTTCTGCCACTCAGCAAGAGCTTTCTCGTATGCAGCAATGTCCTCCGGTTTCGCAGCATCTCCAGGGTCAGCGGGTTTCGTGGCAGTGCCAGTTAAGTGATTCACAACACCGTGTGCTGCTAATGCCCACTCCAGATGGTTCTTGAATATCACCCAGTTGCGTCCATTGGCTTCGAGCTTTGGGACAGTGTAAAGATCTTCTTTGGTAGTAGGCTCCATAATGACAGCGGGGCTCATAACCTGTCAAAGGTTACAAGTTGTCTAAACGAGTGAACTCAGCGTGGTTCGGGGCAAACAAGCTACTTGTATTCACCTAAACAAGTGAACTAACCAGATAGTAAGTAAACAGTAATACAAGCATAGAATATCAGTATCATACCTCAGCACGGTTCGGGGCAAACGAGCTGGGGCAACGGTGCAGTATCATACGGGTTAAATACTCTACGGATAAGGTACAAGTAGGTATGAACAGTTGAAGTAAAACATTATTGGCTTGAAACAAAAGATCGTCAGTCAAGGTAGTTATGTATGGGATCACCTGTCCTCATCGCATTACAACAGCCGCACAACACGGTGGCTGGACCTCATCTGACATGTATGTATGCAAGTGTGATGTGATATGGCATGCTGTAGTTACTGTTATGCTGTGCAGTGGTTGCCATGCAGAGTCTGAGCTTACTGTAGTCATGCTGTAATTACTGTAATTATGCCATAAAATCCTAACAGGTTGTTGGTTCCTGTCATAAAATTGGAGATTTGTTGATGGGGTACAATGGTACACTATTGGCAGATATTGCATGGCAAGTATGAAGTTTTGCAATCACCATTGTTCTAGCAGAGCGTGTTTTATGCAAAACAGGCAGATGATAATTACCACATGTTTTGCAATAACTGCCCAGAATCAGGTGTGAACTGATGGTGAGTGCTGGCCAAGAATGGGAGCAGTGCAACACACAATCATGGCGTTGATACCATATGCGCCCAAGAAGTCACCAACGATCACGGCGGAGATCAAGGGATGATATACCAGGTGATAGTTTCACATCTATTTGATTGGTCCAGGAGAATAAAGTCATTAGCAATACACCAGACATTGTACATGACGGGGAGTATCGGTTCGAAGCTGGAGTACTTCTCCAGGCTCGGGCGGCTGCGATCAGTGGGCATGGTCTCAGCCGTCTACGATATTCAATGAGATTCAATCCTCACAGACGACGGCCTTCCGCCTGTCTCCCGGGCTTGTAGTGGACGAGCTCCAGGAACTTGATGCGTATGGTGCCAAGGGCGCGTCGTGAGAGATGCATGAGGTCAAAGGAGACTGAGACGAGTTCCTTGCAACTTAGCCTACAGACCTGGCAACTTAAGCAACACTCGGTTGAGGGAGGCATCTTTTGGAAGTACGCCAAAAATAAGGTGCAAATTACCTCAGAGTTTCAGGCAAAGAGACCAGAAGGCCACTTTTCTGTGGGACAAGTACAATTGTTATCCAGCAACCGACTGTCTAATCCTACGTAGTACGCTAAAACAGCCAAAAGAGCCCAGGCGGTCCGAGGAAACAGCGGTGGTTTCTTTGACGATTCAACTGCCCCTAGCGACTGTTTGGTTGAAGATGGGAGGAGAGCTTATGGTACCAGTGGGACGAGACGGACGTTGGAATCAGTTTTGTCCTGGGACGGCCTGTTATTACTGGATGGTCCAGATGAGGTAAACGTACTCCGCGAGGAGGATATGGAGGTAGCAAGCCGCACCTTGGTGCACCGTGAAGTGGTGATCAGGTGGGGTAAGTGAGGTGAGGGAGCCACAATCCGGAATGTGTGGGGGTTGGCCAGGGCTCAAAGGATCGTGGCTAGAGCGAATGAGAAGGTCGCCAATTGGTTCTTCGTGCAGAATTGGGGCAATGGAAAAGATTTCAGTCGAGGGTTTCAGTCGGTGCGTTGTAGCGAGCGTAGTGTGTCGATCCTCGTAGTTCCGAACTTAGGCACCAGAAGCTGCCTACCATGTGAAGAAAGCCGTGGGTGGCGCAGAACTGAAGGTGTGAATGGGATGTTGATTGTTCAAGCCATACGGGTACGAGGTTAGAGGGAGGCGGCCGTGTCGCAGCGGCCGCAGATCTTGGGATGGCGAAATACGGTGATATTATTAAGGAGGGGGCCGTGGGCATCAGCTTGTGGATTTTGGCATCGGCGAAGTTGGAACAGAGCGATTGACTCAGCTGGGGCGGGGTTTCCTTCATTGCCCGGACAGAGCGTAACTATACTTGATGAGCTAGGCACGCGCCACTTCAATCGCGCTCCGCTAGTCTCGTGACCATCTGTTTTGGACAACCCCAATATGGAGCTTTACAGAAGCTCCGGAAGCTTCCGAGAGCTTCCAAAACGGGTGACACGAGTCTTTCCAGATGTAACATATTTAGAATATTTAGATTTAAATAAGCTATTTCCCGGCTAGTGCCGACTCGAGCACATTGTTTCGGAAACTATCGATGTGGCATTTTTTTAGCTGCACTGGGAGGTATCCATCGGTCACTTTGGGTATCGCCTTAGTGTTAGGCCGTCTTCTGAACGATTAATTTCTTGTGATAAGCGCCAACCAGTCATTTTCCGTGTTTTACATCAACATGGTATGCATGTTTAACACCTATTTTCTGATACTAGCGAGAATTAGATGCTTGGATTCAGGCAGAGGAGAGGTTTACATTGATACGAAGAACAGACTATTCATGGCCTATCCATATGTTTGCACCGGAATTGAAGGGTACGAAAATACAAGAAGGCGGTGTGATACCATGAATCCATTAATATCAACGGAGCACTGAATGCGTTGCCTGTTTCGAGGTGACTTTGGTTATGGAAGAAAGCATTATGCCCTACCCAGTAATTTAAGGGGTCACATATTTTGCAATCATTCACTATATTTCACCCACGCTGAGCTTCGGGACAATCTGGCTTGCTGCTGCATAGTCCCATTAACATGTCACTCACTATCGCTCAAACAGCCGGTCTTCAAACATCAAAGGTGAACTTCTGGTAATTCGTATCTGTCGCACTGCTGATGTCCCGTCTGGTTCCATAGTACTTCAATGGTATGTCTTGCTCGAATATTTGGGAATTTTGTTATACTCCTATCGTTTCTGCTCTAGTTGCTGGGATGGCGATCATGGTATGGCATTTTCACTGATTCAAAAAAAAAACAGCTCTCTAATCTACAATACAATTCCAGATATTCGATTACACTATCACAATAGACGACGAGGTAATCATTTTTCGGCTCAACATGAAGCCGATTCAAAGAGTCGCAGATACACTGGATGTGTGGGAGGTCATGGGACGCAGTACGGGTCATCTTCATGATCTCCAGATACGTGCCATTTGTTGGCATATGTTTGACGGCATACAGTGTGTATACATGCTGACAAATTTGTGTGATATCCCTGATCAATCCATTAGCTGCTTTTCGCCCGCAGTGGCAGGTAACGATTTGTATACTGCCGCAGTTTTGTCAAAATTAGTTAACGAGTTACCAGCCATGCTATACTGCTGAGGAAGACAGTGAGTGTTTTGAAAGTATGATCAAGTGGGATTAACAATTTATCCAGTATTTCGTGTCGTTGGAATCGCCGCTTCAGAGAGTAAGCCCCCTGGTTTCTGAGCTGGAATGCGAATTCACTACTTTACAGTGCTCTTGATTGTTCGCACGTATGCTTTCTGGAACACAGACAGACGCGTGTTGTATGGGCTCCTCATATATGGAACTGTACGAACCTTAGTTCTGTGTTTTGCCCCCGGGCTTAACACACTTAGATCATCACCGCAGCTGCCTTTGCATTCAACTTCACGTCAGATCATAATATCATCCCTGGTCGTGAGTGAATGATCCCCAAATGAGAGACGAAAGTTCCTATGAACTGACATTCCAATCTATTTTTGCAGCCGAACAACCGGTAGCAGGATGTTACCTGATGAGCAGCCGCAATGGCGCTTTGGACAACGCGTTAATACTGGCATTCGAAGTTGGTGAGCAAATGAAAATTTCCCAGCATCCCGAGTACCTGACGTGTTTGCTTGCCTATCCTTCTACAGTGGCACTGATACTCACTTTATACAAACAATGTCGCGATTACCGCCACGTTTTTGATTGCAAGTCACTTGCGCATAAGGTTTTCTTTGGCGGCATCTTCCATATCACCTGCATCAGCAGTAAGCAATCACGTGTCTCTGTGCAGTTTCATCAGTTCATTGGCACATGCGTGGACAGTGATCACAGTTGCCAATACCATCATGATTGCTACATCTCCGGTCAGTCGTGTCACACTGCCATCGTTTCTACAAGCTGAAGGTGTGCAAAGATCCAGTACACCAGCTTGTTAGAAATGTATGGTTATCCATTGTGACCTTGGGGGGTGGTTCTTACTGACGGGTCTCGTGTTCTGCTCAATAACCAAGCCCGCACACAGCGTTAAGCACAATGGTTGCGGCTAAACGAGAAGATGCAGTTTCATTGCAGTTGGAGGAGTTGTAGACAAGCGTGTTATCAGTGGATGTTAACTAACATAGCACTGAATGTGGGTGTTTTGTGTGTGAATAGTCCTCGAGATGATTAGGTATGTTTGCTTAAGTAATTTATAGGAGATTAGTTGAAGGCCCATGTCATGACATTGTATCATGAAGTTGCACAGACACTAATAGGAAGATAGCTTGGAGACATGTGCAGGTTCATCAAACAGCTGAGTGGATGACCAACCATGTCTTTAAAGTGATCTAGGGAGCAAAGGCATGGGTCAGGGTGGGACATACATCTAAAGTTGGGAGGCTGAAGAATTATGGAGAATGAGAAAGTGGATGGTGTATAGAATGATTCTTTATGCACAGGGAAGCCCAAAAAACCCTTGTCAGTAGTATTTCCATGACTTGGCTTGACTTGGCCTGACCTGATTACATACATATGACCAACCAGGCAACACAGCCCACATCAGCAAATCACTGATTTTGGGACAAGAATTTCTGGTTGGTTATCATTTTACAGCATAATTACAGTATGCCCAAACTCCACATGGTAACCAGTCCATGGTGTGGTGGTAACTATAATATGTCAGATTATGGCACATGTCCTTCATCATTAAATCACTGGATTTTGTACAGGCCCACAGACCAGTACGGACCAGTACAGACTGCTAGATTATTGGCACAATAACTTCATCACACAGCTGGCAGTGAAGTTGCTTTAATTCAGCTATAGTACTACTAGTAGTCTAGGTGATGAGGAGGATGATTGGTTGACATAGTTCACTATGCCAGTGGTAGTACTACTTGTCTAATAGAGTGTAGGGTTCATTTTCTAATTGGCACAGACTTGTTGAAAATTTCACATTCAACATATTATGTGACCTTGGTTCAAGTTGTGTTTCTGGACCAAGTGCATACCTGCATCACCCTGTCCACTTGCACATGGCCAATGTCATATTGCACACAATGAAGATGACCCCCCTGGCCCCCACACACAGTGAAGACAATGATGCAATGCAATCAATGCCACTGCAACAGCCAACAATAATGCCAGTGCATGTGTAGCCAATGCAGCATCATGCATGGCAGCAATGACAATGACCCTGCTGGCATGCACATGGGTAATGCAGCATCACTCACAGGTCAAATGACAAGGATGATGAGGACACTTTGATTCCCCTCTGGAGATTCAGTTCCTTCCAAGATTTGACAAAACCTCAAATTTTTCCCTTACTTCCAGAATGCTATCAGTGCCATTGATGGCAGCCACATTCCTGTCATACTGCCATCTGCTTCCCATGCAAACTTTCAAAACTGCAAGGGATTTCTCTCACAGAATGCCCTCTTCATCTGTGACTTCAATCTCCAGTTCACATATGCACTGACTGGTTGAAAAGAATCTGCATCCAACACCCAGGTGTTTGATGATGTGATCTTCAAAGATCTTCACATCCCCCCTGGCAAATACCTTCTAGCTGATGCCAGGTATCCTTTAGGGCCACAGCTACTCATCCCTTGTCATGGAACTCACTATCACCTTGCAGAGTAGGGCCAGCCAAATGTGCAGTAAGCACTATGATTTTTTATTTCATCTTTTGATCTCATTTTATTTGTGCAGACCATAAAATTGTGAAGAACTCTTCAGCCTCCAACATGTGTTAGCACAGAATGTTATTGAGCATATTTTCAGTGTCCTGAAATGCTGCTATCATATTCTCCTCCTGCCAATCAAGTTCAGCATGGAGGTTCAAGCACATCTACCCACTGCTTTGGCATGCATCCATAATTTTATTCATGTTCATGAAGAGGCTGATAGCAATACAACTGGCTCTAATTCTGAAGGCCTCTCAGATGAGTCAGAATCAGTAGATTACTGGAATGTTTTAGGTGTTAATTCAGCCACAGCATGGGACAACATAGCACAGCAGATGTGGGATGATTACCAGAACATATTATGGACTCATATGGATGATGACGATGATGATAGCACAACCAGCCTTGATTCAGATGATATAGGTAGCATAGACAATATGGACATAGATGCTACAAGTGATATTGGTATGTAATTAAACATACATTGTCCTTGAGGTGCTACACTACATGATGATACATATAATTGGATCAAAAACAACACCCTCTACGAATCCTCCCAAAGCCTGCTAGGTCCTGGATCAGTGGGGCAATTCTGCATATACACTTCTGCTGTGTAATCCAGGCACACCTGGTTGGTTTGCTTGTTGACAAAGATGATGGCAGCCCCCATGGTTTGGGCATTTGCAATGTAGACATTGAAGAAGATATGGTGGGCTCAAGGGACCAGATCACCCATATGGTCAAGGATTTGAGTGGCATTTTCAATGGCTTTGTAAGGATCAGTGAAGGTCTCCATAATTTGGTCTGTGAGGTGGTGGATTCTGGTGTTCATTTCATGAATGGCTGGGGCCTGCACCTGTTGGAAAGTCTTTATCCACCAGTCAAAGTTGAAATGTGCCTGCTGCTACCAGAGTGATTTGTAGCAGGGCACAAATGTTTGGCACTGTTGCAAGTTGGTGCAACAGAATGTGACAAGGTAGAAGGAGGAGTGGAGGTGTATTCCATGGACAAAGGATGGGAAGCATCATCAGCATACAACACAGAGATATGCCACTTGCCAGCAGCCCTTGAATCTACAGAGACCAACTGAGCCTGAGGAGGGATGCTGAACCCATTGCTCGGGGTGGGAGAGGTTGAATCTGGTCAAGGCAATAGTAGAAGCCACAGAAAATTGAGATCACTTCCTCCAAGAATGTTGATATTGGAGGATGTGGAGGTAATGGCATTGGCCACAAGGTGATCATTAGGATCACTGCTGCAATTCAATGGTGCCATAGTGAGTGTCAATTGGAAGGGGATCATGGGGGCAGTGACTTGAGTTTCTTCACCCAAATCTCCTTCAGGATCATTCATATTGGACTACATGTATGAATTCTGTCCAGGAAAATGGGAGTATGCACCAGAGGCACCACCTGCTGGGGAGATGTCTTGCATCTTGTCCAAGTACTTCCAGCCATAGTTGCAAAAATCCTTGACATTTGGATGCTAAAAGGGAGGTCAGTAAGTAGTACACATATCCAGTGCTGGTCACTCACTATCTTGACAAACACCTCCCATACCCCTGCATCTGATGGGCTGTCAATGTTCACACCCTTATCAGGATCCCAGAACTCCACTCCTGATGAGTTCCTCCACATATTGATTGATGTATATATACTTCTGAGCTATAGGTGTTATCAAAACTAACTCAAAGATTTAGATGTTTTTGAAACATATGCTCAACCATTTAATTTTGATGCTCTTGGCATCCTTGACTTTGCCATGCATTCTAAAAGGTGCAATGTACACAGTGGCTGCATCAAATGTTGTATCCTTAAAGTTCCCATTACCACTGCCTTTGCTGTGATGCCTATGGAGATACTCAACAAGGGCATCAAGTTCCATATCATTCCATTGCACTCTGGTGGGCACAGATGAGGTCAATGAGGGAGCTGAGGGAGCTGGCAGCATGACTTGGCCAAATTTAGAGAGGATAGTCAAAAGGAAGAGAAATGATTGGTAAATAATCTGTTGGTGGATATGGACCCTTTCAAGATATGTACTGGACATGGGTGTTCACAATGAGGGGACATACTGGTAGTAACTTCAATCTCTGCTTGAACACAGAAGATCAAGCCACAGTTAACATAGTGAAACAAACAAAGCCAAGTAGGAAGTTATTAGTATGTGTGGTTCCCATCTGGGCTCTTAATCTCTGAGATACACAAATCAGCTGAAAGCTGACTAAGTGATGGCTTGGCCTGTTTAAATTATTAGAAGCTCATAACAACTGGAATGTCATAAAACTACAGCTCCCACATGGCATGAGAATTCACCCAGTAGTGAACATCTCCCACATTAAACCCTATGAGGAACACCTAGAGGGCTAACCAACATACAAGCCTGGGGCTATAACAGTGATGGAGGAAGGACATCTGGAGTATGAGGTTGAGTAAGTAGCTACCTCCCACATGAAAGGTTAATGCCTTGAGTACCTGGTCCACTGGAATGGATATGGGAAAGAAGACAGGATGTGGGAACCAGCAGATCATTTTCAATTGGCAAAGGATGTAGTAGCCAATTTCCACTGAGCACACCTGAATGCTCCTCACAAGCTTAACCTTATTGACATTGATTGTTTCACCAGCCTTTCTGACCTTATGACATATTTACCAACTGTGATCCTATTTGGAATCATCTGGAATCTAATTCTTAGATGGGGGGTAATGTTATAATTTGCCCTATGGCCCATGGCTTAGGCATAGAATCACATCAATGGACTTAGGTGTATTTTTCTTTACAAGCACATGACCATTGTAAAACAAAGAACCTGTCTGGATGGACAGGGGAATCAGTAGAAAGGGAGAATGGTGCAATATGCTCTTTCCAAGGGATTCAAAGGTTCAAGGAGAAGTTTGAAGCCTTCAGGTGTTACAACTAACTCTGCCTAGGCTGGGACCAGGTGTTCCGACAGCTTCTGGGGTTGCTATGATGATTTACAGTCTTCCAGTGGGTTTGGAAGAGGCAGCAGTGACATGCAGGGCAGTGGAAGATAAGAAGGAGAGAAAAAATGGTCAGGGATGAGTATTGGACTTGTGTTGGTGGCAGATGTACAGAGAAAAGGTAGATAGATATTTTTGTATGTCAGAGCATGTTATAACACAATACTAGTGTTTATGAAACTTGCATAAGTGGATAAAAATGCATCTGAGTACTATGTGATAGTTCCAACAGCAGCTGCAGTCTTCCAACATAAGGTATGGGATGTACCAAGAAGAAACAAGCCTTCCAATGGTAGAAGATAAAGTACCATGCACAGAAAACAAGGATATGGAATGTGATGTAGGGAGCCATGCTTCCCTATGGTTGAAAACCATTATTTTCCCCACTCTATAGATCATCCTACAGGCAGTCTGGACTACCACATTCATGTGCACTCAATCCGAACCTGAAACAACCCTTGAGCTCTTGTTCTTAGGCTATTCACTAAACCTCCTAGACCATGGGGGGACTGAGTTGGTGTGCTAAGCTCGAGGGGAAAAACCCAGGAGAACCAGACTAGGTTCCCTGGCT
>JBBPKK010000864.1:0-15011 GCA_038089215.1 Tylopilus vinaceipallidus
AAGTGTAGCAACTTTGGTAGTGCAAAAGTGTAGTCAAGTCTGACTGACATCTGACTGACACTAATCAAAGTGTAGCCAAAGTGTAGTCAACTTTGGTAGTGAAAAAGTATCATCCTGTAACACTATTCATATTTAACTGTGATACTCAATGCTTACTTGCTTCTGAGTTGATGTTCCACAACTTCACCTTGCCACCACCCACACTACCCAAACAATGGTGAACCGGGTCCCAGGCAAGAGATTCGATAGTGCCCTCATGTGCAATCATTATCAAACGAAAAGCAAAAAGGGTTTGACCCTTGCTGCGCTTGTATAGATGTATATTTCCATCAGATGCCCCAAACACAAAGGCATCTTCTTCTCCATCAGAAAGTCTGACCCATTCAAGACAGGAAATAAACCTGGCTGAAGGAGCTGAAAACTCCTGAATCATTTCCCCGGAGATGAGATTCCAGATGACAACGTGACAATCATTGCCTTAAAAAAAGATAGGTGAACTCTGAGCTGGTTAGAACAATGCCACAAACACACCTCCACTCAGCAGCATTGACCCCTGGGGGCTGACTGCAAGCAAATTCATGGATTTCATGTGCCTAGTCAGAGTAAATTTTGGACATAGCTAGCAGTGCCATTAGCTTTCTAATGTCGATGATTTCATATCATGTACGCTTTGGTTAGTAGGAGGGGTTGGGAGAGTCATAGACGGGAGAAGTTTAGTGGAGGAGAATTGGCTGCATTCAGTAATGTAGATGAGTGATGTGTTGAGTGAATAACCTTGACTTATCTTTGCAGTATAAATATTGTCAAGCCATTGGATAAACAATAGACTGAACTCACACAATGAGTGACAATGTCCAGATAATTGTTTGAGGGCAATGCATGATATGATGCCACCTCTCCAGGTACTATCAAGGGTCGGGTTAATTATTAGCATTAGTTCATTAGAGGATACACACTTTGTTTCCCAACAAGGATGATACAATATCGGCACTTAACCTGACATCTGTCTAACTTCCTATTGTATCAGGCTAAGGAGTGGTGTAGTAAGGAATGGATCGGCATAGTAACACAATTTTTACTTTTTGGAGGTACTACATTATTATTGTTTTCTTGTTCTTACTACTACACTATGACAACAAGGGGGGATGAGAATAAGAGAGGAAGAAGCTAGCATGTGACTTTTCTCTGTCGTAAATAGTGACTGGCAATTTTAAAATTCAGACAGTTCTCTGCTTTCTAATATTGCTCCATGAGTTGTCTGACTTTGAAATCACCAGTCACTATTTATGGCAGAGAGAAGTCACATGCTAAGTCTTTCCTTTCTTGTTCACAACCCCCTTGTCATTGTTGTAGTGTAGTGGTATAGTAGGAAACAAGAATGTGTAGTAGGTAGGACTTACATGAAGAGAAAAAGGATGGAATTCGTAAGTGTTGTGAACACAACCCGATGCGATACTTCGAATTTTCAAGCTTCAAGAATAACGTCGTCATGTGCCTGCTGTCTTGTTATTGCTCAATAGCCAGAGGTACAGTGCAGGCCTTTAAAATGTGTGTCCTGCAGTGTGTATTCTCTTCCTAAACAGTTCCTCATGTTCCCTCACTTTTACAGACATTATCCTCCGCTAGTGTGTCAGACTACCTTTGCCCCTGAATGTGCAATCACTCCACCGCCCCTTACCCAGCACAAAACTTTCACCTGTGAGGGTCTTCCACTTATGTGGCAACCAGCAGAGACTGGCATTTCATGATAGGAGCCCATCCTGCAAGCCAAAGTTTTAATCCTGAAACCTTGTGGAGAGGTTTCCAGGATCAACTGAGGATGCTATAATCTTCAGGAAAAGTTAGGTTGGTTGGCCAGTGACTATGAGGAAGTTCGAGTGAGTAGTCCTATTTTCCACTTAATTTAAACCATATTCCTATAATACTTATCAACTTGAATCAGGCATTTGTCATCCAACTTGCTTGAGAACATCTCGACATAATGAAACCATGGGGCAGACAATCACAAGACTGACTAAAAGTTGTCTTTTGCAAGGTGAGTTCTATTGCAGTGCTTTATTTATAAGGATCAAAATCCAACAGTCTAAGGAACGGTTTCCATTGCTATGTGACTACAATGGTGATTGGGTTGTTTCTGATTTCCTCAGAGTGTATCTGAAGAACAGCTCTGGGCACACAACTTAACACAGGGGCATATGCACTTATTGGGCAATATGGTATAATAATGTATCTGTCTATCCTGATGTCACTACCTGCTCTCAAACCCATGCAACAATCTTTACGTCTGAGTTGTAGCATTGTAAGCATAGTTGTTCATATTGATTTTTCCCTCATCTGGATGTCCTCAGTGAGTTAATCGAGAACCAAATGAGGGTAGGGAAGTGGCAAACGAAACAAATTCTCCAACCTACAGCACCACCACACAAATTTATTCAATTAACAATACTTTACTATGAACCTGCCTAGCAGTCAAGTCCATTCCTGAAGCATTGTAGCAGCTTATGTTATCATCTTCACTGGATTTATTTTACATAAAGTAATCTTATAAGCATGTGGGTATTATTGTTACGAGAACCATGTGTAGTTACTGGTGTGAGTTAACTTCTCTCCATTCTCCAGGCATACAAAAACATGCCTCTCCAGCAACAGTGAGACAACATGAATGAATGAAGAGAGGGAACACACCATTCAACTTGTGAGTGACAGGCAAATGAAAAACATCATTTGCAGAACCGACTACCTGGGTCACATGACTGAGGAGTGTCTGCATGAGGTTATGTGGTTTGTCGACCTATATGAGGTTGTCAGAAAACTGAGTAATTCAACGTTTGATGCCTACTCACCATTGAAACATCAACCATCACAATGTCTTGGACCAGTGCGGGTGTGGGTGCAGGTGCGAATAGATCCTGCAAATCTGGTAGCCTCTCCATGTCATCTTCAATCTCCCTGTTAAGCACATCACTGATTTCCTGCAGTTCATGCTCTACTGCCCATACTGCACAGACCAGTCTGCGAATTCTCTTCTGGAGGTGACACTTTGAATGGAGGAAGGGATCTCCAGAGGTAGGAATCCCACCAGTACCCTATACACAAATAGTGTACTGAGTGAAATATAAATACTAAAATGCTTTACTAACTCGGAAAGGGGAACCCAATGTGTGAACCAGCCCCTGATCAGCATCTTCAGTTGGAGGGCGAGGGGAAGCAGGGCTAATAGGTGTAACCAGGGCTCCCATGAAGGAAGCTAGCAGTGGCCAAGAAAGGTTTGCTGGAGGAAAGGGGGCAGAATTATTGGACAAGGCACAAGGATAGCGATGATAGGGCAAATGATGGGGAGGAAGGGAGGACTGCAACATGATTGCTGTGGGTTGCGATATGGCTTTGGGGGGGATAAGAGTTGCTCACCGACTTAAGAGGTCCACAGACAATTATCACACAAATGGGTGTGCGCTTGGCATGGCCTACACACCCGAACCCTGCATGATGGGGGGGAGACAATTGAACCGCAAAAATGGATGTACATTTGGCATGACCTGCATATCCGAACCCTGCGCGATGTAGAGGAGACAACTAAATTGTGGAAATGGACATACCATCCGGCATGACTTATTCTTGTGCCATCGTGAGATGGTGCACATTGCATAGTCAAGATCGGTTGTTAATTCATCTTACTGTGTTTGTGAATGTCAGTTGCTGCATTGCACATCACATGGTCAAGATGATCTGGCTTTGTTCATACCTTAGCTTTTGTGAGTGTCAAACAGGTCACCCAGGTCACCTTTTTGTGAATGTCAGACAAGTATGGCACTGACAGCTAGCACTAGTATGCATGCCACTACTACAGGGTTACCTACACTAAATTGTGGAAGTGTCAAGGAAAGAGAGATAAAGCTCAGTCATGTGTAACTCTTGGTCATAAATAGTGACCAGTGATTTCAAAGTCAGGCAGACTGACTTTATGTCTGACTTTGAAATCACCGATCACTATTTAAGGCCAGGGAATTGCCAAAACACCTCTTTCCACTCCTTCATCCTTTATCCATGGAGTAATGTAGTGTAGGATAATTAAGTTATACATTAGTTTATGGCTATACTGCTGATGATGCCACTGCGACTTATGCCACTCACATAGCTGGTAGTGGTGCCTAGAATTATGACTTGGTTGGTGTGATTCACAATGATGAATTCAAGTAGTTCCAACTCACTATGCCACAGTCTGCCACCACTATGCCACTGTACAAATTGGTGCAGTTCTGGTTCCTCCTGACAACATTGGTCAGATCTGTACTCTTGTTGGCTATTACAGTATGACTTTACCATCTTTGTTGATACTTTTTTGTTGATGCCATGTCGTTGCATGGGTCACTGCAATACCTTGTCAGTGGGACTCCAATTTCAATGCCTGTCAGTCGGCCAGATCTCATGTCTATCCTCCCTTGAGGTATGAATCTCTACTTCTGATGGGCCTATTGTTCATGCTTGACTACATTTGACAAGGTCTTACTCCACCCTGCTCTCCTGCTCGTTAATACCCATGCATCACAATAATCCATGGATGGATCTTAAGCTTCCCCTATGATGTGATGACGAAGCACTTGGTCTATCACCTTAGTCCGACACTATTTAAACTAAGGAAGAATGTGCGTCGGTTATCCAATCCAAATCTACACTTGATTCTGCATCAATGGGCAACTGTATCAGCTGAGTTGACTACTACAAGTCTCTTCTAGAGGTGGCTATGTGTTTCACGGCATTAGGTCAATGCTAAAATGAATATAGGCATTGGAACTGCTCACTCACCTTCTGTGCCTGCAGCCATCCCTCATTGCGGTAGGTCATGCCTTCAATTCTTGGTACAAGTTACTGATAATAGATTCCACTAGCCCCACGTTGGTAGATCCACTCCCAGAATCTTGATCTCTGAAAGTGAAGGGAGTGGAAATAATGTGGGTAGTATTTCATGCTTCCTCAGTGAAAATTTCACACTAGATACAGCTCTCACTGGATGTGCCATTCCCCCCTTCGACAACACTCAGTAACTCTTGTAAACCAGCCTCCATCCATAAGTGCAAACAGGAAAGCTTTTTTCTCGAAAGTCCCATGGCTAAATGCTGTATGCTGTCCCATTTGTGCTCTGAAGTTGTAAGCTCATGCCGATGCCTCGCCTCCCCTTTGTCCTGCGAACTCAAACACAAGCATAGGGATCAGTCTGTTGAAGTTCTCTCTTCTAAACAGCCTCGTCTTGAATGACAGGATGAAAGTCTCTTGCTGTAATGCTGTATGGTATCATGTTTGCACTCTGAAACTTCTCAGCGATTCTATAAGCTCAAATGCAAGCACGGGCATGAGCCTATAGAAGCTTCCCCTTCCAAACGACCTTGCCTTCAATCCAGTCCCTTACTCTCTTGCATTTCTAACAACGTTTCACTTTCTTTTGAAGTGAGTGCTATTGCACAGTTTCATTACCCTGCTTACGCCTCAACAGACATTGTAGGGAGCCGTGCTTCCCTACAGTTGAAAGCCAATATAGTCCCACCTTTTCAGATCATCCTACAGGCAGTCCAGACGACCACATTCATGTGCACTCAATCTGGACCCACCAGACCCACTTTCCCATGCTACTGGACCTACCGCACATACTGGATCCTCGCAAACCATGTCCACTGCCATTGTCCCTCATGTCCATCCATCTGTCTTGTCTTGCAGGTGAGTCCTTATATCGTTCTATGATCATTTACATTCATTATCACTTCATACCCATACACCCAGACTGCACTGCACTCACTGGTCTCACCGAACCCATACCGGTCTCACCCGGACACTACGTACATTTGCCCGGTTTCTTCGTTTAAGTGTTTGTACAGTCCAGGGAATGCCCGGACTATAAAGCATTGTTGATTACATACAAAATACATCTTTCCGCATCTTTCTGTTTACCATCTGAACCATCCCGTCCATTTCCACCGTCACCATTGCCATTCTTGACCATCCCATTGGTCTATCACACTCTTTATGACCCAGCTGGTCCTGCATTCCACCCGGGAGTGTCTGGACCCACCATTTCACAACCAACCACACTTGGGACAGCAAGCCCCAGCTCCTCCAACTGTATCCCTCTTCCCACTCTCTCTGGGGATGAACCCATCGCATCCCCTTCACCCTGTCTGCAGTCCACCTGCTACAAGAGCAGCTTGGATTATTGTTCTTCAACATCAATCCATGTGCTCCCTAATGAACTCTTGGATCATATTATAGGTTATCTCAACATTCATAGTTTGTCAAGTTGTAGCAAAGTCTCAATTCTCTTCAGAGAAATTTCTGGTCCACACTTTCATGCTGCAGTTGGATTCAAGCATTCATCATACTGGCTCCCCATCAAAGGGAGACACTGTGAGGCATTGCTCATTTTAAGACACTTAAAGTCATTTTCTCCTTCTGACAATATATTCTTCAGTGCTATGCAAGACACCCATCTTTGCACATTCGAAATCTTCCTACAGACTCCATGGGTGGGCAATGGTCTCTGCATTTTTTTATGTTGCGATGGAGATAGCATTTCATCCTCTCTGGTTGCTACTGTCATGCAGAATATGCTTGTCTTGGGATGCCGTCAGATTTCATTCTCACATTCTTCTCCCCCCCCCCCTGATCCCTTGCATGCTCTGTTTCCAAAGATCATCAATGCACCATTCAGGAATCTCAAGATATTTTGGGTTGACACACACCTCACATTCTCTTGCAATATTGTCACTTTCACTATTGGTGCCCTCTGTTACTCTTCCCTCAAGGATCTATTGCTGCAAAATATAAGTCTCAGTTGTTTCATGTGGAGCAAGCTGTTGTCCTTGTTGGCTTTTCCTCGTCTGACCAATCTCAAGCTGGACTCTCAGTGTCCTATCAAGACTGCCTTGGATTTCTTGAAGCGTCATCCCTCCCTTTGTAGACTCAACATTTATAGCTCTGAAACCATCCTCAATCCACTCCAGAGATGATATACCACTATTGCTTTACCTTCTCTTAACCACCTCAGTGGACCCCCTGTGTATGTCACTGAGCTTGTGAAGCATATTCAGGACCCTACAGTTGTGCAGTCACTCAAAATAAACCTCTTGGATGCCACTTCATTTTCTTCACCACTTACTTCACAACTCTTGGATACTACCTGTTATTTTAGGAAGCTGTCTCATCTAAAAATCACCCTTCCATGCAGAGGTGAGCCCAGTGCTTGGGTGTTTCCCGCTTCCAAAAAGCGTGTGGTCCATGTTATGGACCTCATGTTAGGTGCTCAATGGAATGTTGGGAATTTGGACATTAGTGTCTTGGTGAGTATTGTCATGATACCCTTACTCTAAACTTATGGTTGTTCAGCCCTGCTGCGGAGCATGGCTTCAGGCTTTTCCTGCTGTGCAAAATGTGACATTGATTGCAGACAGCTTGGATAATGATTTGGACTTGCGCAAACAATTTCTAGGCTATGTGCCATCTCATCGGTCTATGTCAGTTGTAGTATCACAGTTGTAGTATTTAGTTAATGTACTATTTATATTACATGCTTAGGATTTAAGTTGAATATAACTGTGCTCATTTAGCCTACTAGCAAACAAGTGAGTTAGATGTTATCAATTACTCGTTTAAGATTTTGATGGTTCCCCAGTCACATGTCAGATGCACACAATGGCAAGTCCAATGAGCCTGGACCAAACATGGGCATACATCCTACATAATTCGGTGATCCCTACAAAAGGCAAAGTGGAGTTGTCTTGCATCTTCTTTCCACTCTTCAAATCATTGAGTGGTGCACTCCAGTCGAGCTTGGTGTTGTGTAGAAATACTAGAGTTGTTACATTTTCTCCGCTTATTCTTCTTTCCCTGGTTCCCTTTTCGTCTATACATACATTTATCCATCCTAGGGCTCATCCTTTTCATCCTCAAAGCCTTATGGTATACGTTTATCCATGTTCTATGTGTTTCACTCTCGCTTTTCCTTCTCATTGCATGGCACATCTGCTGTGTTGTTTCATAGTTACCATTTTGTTCCATCAGAACATTCTAATGCTGCAGACACCACCCCGACAGTTCTTATTGTTTACGATGATTCTCTGCAGCATCTTCCTTTGTTGTCTTGTCCCACACTAGCCCTAAACTACACAGGATGTATATAAGGACTACAAGTTAGCTTGGGGGATCCCCAGCTAAATCTGTGCAATTATATGTAGTGTCTAGCATTCTTTGAGTGATTGGCCTGCAATCTCTCTTAGTATCCTTTCTGTGGCAAACATCATTAGCTCTACGTTAGTGAGCAACTTGTGAACATGGAGACTTCGTACTGCTTTGCTTCATCGCTTGCATTACGTTGTACCTTGTGTAACAAGAGTGTACTTCAGGTAGTCACTGTTTTGATCTAACTTGTCCTCATTCTAATAAAATGAATGCTGACTAGACTTGCATGGCAAATGTTGCAATAATGTGTGAGTAGCTTCACTTGTTTCCACATTGATATTGCTCACATATTTCTAAAGCTTCTTCCTTGAAGCTCCAACCTGAAGCTTGGCGCTATGTTATGCAGTGGGCGCAGGACAAGATCAAGTTTACTGACCTCACTGAGAAACTTGTGGAAATTGGGGATTACCAGCCTGAGGAATGGTGGCCTCTCTTTAACAAGATCTTTGATCTCTTGGAAGGAGACGATATATTGGGGTCAGTCTCGGAGGTAGAGGTTGCTATGCATGCACATGGCATTACTTTGGAATCAAATTCATCATCTGGCAGTGTTATGACTGGTCAGCATTGTGGCAGAACTGAGAACTCCAAAGACTTGCCTGCCCCAAAACGTTGGAAGGTTTGTTTCAGTTTGATTCCCTTCATTTGACTGATATGATCCATCTACAGGTCTCTGAGAAGGGAAAACAAGCGCAGCGTATGTGTTTCAACAATGTTGGTCATTATCTCAACCTGGAGGCCCAAAATAGCTCTGGAGAGGAGGAAATTGAAGAGGATCAGGAGGATGGTACATTTCGTGTAAATGTTGTGTTCTATTTTAAACCTTTTTCTAGATGACTTTGTCATTCTGGATGGTCAAAACAATCTCATGGAAGGAACTAGTTCCCTGCACAAGGTCCATGTCCGCCCTGCTGACCCAGTGGCTCGTCCTTCAACATACACTCAACTCATCAATGATCTATCACAATGCTATGAATCTCGTGATGTACTGGAGGGAGCAGATGAAGAAGGGGTGGAAGGAGACAAAAATGAAGACAATGCAGATCTAGAAGTGCTAGATGACCTCAGTATTTGGGAAGCAATCGGTGATTGGCTGAGTGGGGCACTGCACTTTGATCGCCTCATGCGCATACTGGACTTCCAGCAGGGCAAGTATGCAAAGGTTGGCTACTGGAAGAATGTTGTCTCAAAACTGGCATTCAAGAGCAATTTGAACAAGTGAGAGGCAGAGTTCAATGCAATCTCACTCATAGAGCATCATCACAGGCTCTTGGCTTACAACCAGATCCCAGAGCCACCACTCAGAGCCACTCTGCCTGAAAGACCATTATTGCGCCTATCCCCTTTGTTACCAGAACCGATACCCCCATCTACCCCCTCCAACACCAGTCAAAATACATCTTTGTGGTCAGTTAGGGTTGTACCTGGTAAGTTCTGCCCCGAAAATGCCATTTCAACACCTTACCATTCCTACCAAGGTTCTTTGGGGAAGTATATTGCTGGAGCATGGAATAAAGCCGGACTAACTGCGACCCCCATGCAAGCGTTATGGGGCTGAATTAATGTATGGGCACCTGACCTGAAGACTCTGCATGGACACATCCCCCTCTCTCATATCGATTGTGTCCGAAGCATCACACTCATGCCTGTCGAGGAACATATAGCCCTCAATTCTATATTCGGGGAGATATGCACAACTCCAGCATGGTGTACTATCACCAAGCATGGGTGATATATAGGTGACCTGGGCTACATCCTGTTCTTCAACACACAAGCAGGACATTACAATATTTTAGTTGCATTGAGAGAGATCCCACTGACACCACAGTATGATAAGGACAAGATGATTGGTGTAGACATTCATGCTTGTTGGCTCTTCTCCCCAGAAAAATATTCGGGTGTTCAATTGGAGCCTATGTATGGCCGACCCACCCACAAATTCTGAAGACATTGTTATATCACTGGCCTCCTGCTAATCCATCTACCTGGGATGCAGGTGTGCCTGCTCACCACTCCTTCCCCCCACCAAATTGCACTTCATTCCATTGCTGGGATTGCTCCAAAATTTATAGCCTCAACCCATTGATGGTACAATCAAAAATTTTGGAAGCCTGCTGATCATGTAACAGTAAATGATGCAAACTACTCCAACCTGTGTGCAGTGCTAGTTTGGGTCGACAGAGAAAACGAATCTGCAATCGTGGAGGATGTTCTAGATCAACATCAATTTGCAGTACCACTCAGTTTTATCGAAAGGAGCTATCAACCAGGAGATAGTATGCAGATTATTGCTGATCCTTCAAGCAACATGCAGAATGTTCATCATCCTAACATTGGGAAGTTTGGGTTGATTACCAAAGTTGATTGCCTAACTCAGGAGGTCACTCTGCTTGACAAGGATCACTCACCAGTGAGTCGGTCAGAAGGGAGAAAAAGATCAGGCATGCTAACTACATTCATCTCAGCTTCATGCACCCTCATACCTCCTGGAGTCCTACCAACCCGATTGGGCATTCCCCATGCCCAAGGAACCAGGGCCCGAGAAAACACATGCTGATGCACAGATCGGTGATAGGGCTGAGGTAGTGTCTGGCCCACACCATGGATTATTCACAACCATGGAGGCAATCTGTTCAGACATGGTGTTATTATGTCCAATCAATCTCTCAAAGCCCTGTGTCATGGTCCACATTTGGTCAGCAAAGTATCAATTACTGCCAAATGCCCTTAAATACACTTCAGAGAGGGGTTACAACATCAAGAATGGAGATGCCATTGAGATAGTATGGGGAAAGTGGATTTGGAGAAGTGGAATAGTTAGGGCTGTCGACCTCCAGAAGAAAGAATTGGAGGTGACAATGCCAAGCTTAGTACATATTCACTCTCTTCCCTTCTAATTGTGAGCCAGCTCACTCCCCTTACCAGGAACATTTCATTGTGCCCATCTCATATGTGGCACATCAATATTCAATATCTGAGCATGACAAGACTGGGCAATACATTGGACAGGAGGTCCTTATACTCAAGGGCCACGAGAAGGGTTGGCAGGGGATGCTTCATAATGTCTCAAGAGACATGTGTGAAGTGGCCATCAGCCTTACTTCTACCACAATTTGCAAGAAGGTTTTTGTCATTGTCAGGTATGGGTTACTCATTGGAGCTTTTTGGCATACTAATTTGTTTAGGAGGTGTAATACCACATTGGGGGGGGCACCTCTAATGTATGCCCAGCAGATTGAAGTGGCTGCTGCATTTAGGATGGGAGACATCTCACAGCCTGCAAAACCGAAAGAGAAAACCCCTCCTCCATCTTCCACACATATGTCAATGCCAGATTCTCTCTGCGACCCCTGGACAGTACACCCTGACGACACCCAACTCAACGCTGAGTCCACACCACTGTTAACCAGTGAGTTTGTTCCTCTTCCTTTATCAACACATCATTAAAAACATGCAGAACTTGCTTTTATTTTATGCCTGGAGGTCAGAGAGAGTCTCAAAAAGCATTCTGCAGTATTCCAGATTGCAGACAATTGGAGAACTGGTTACAGTGGACACCACTGCAAAACTGATGTTCCTGATCCTTTGCTATCAGTGTCTGGCAGAGAAGCACCACCTTGCTGCCTCTCCATCTCTCTTACTGCTCAAACAAAAGGTGCCAGAACTCTCAATGAAGTCATCGATGAGAAATTCCTCACACCTCATCCACTGTCCCAAAAGAACACACTCTGCATGGTCATTAAAGCTTTGGATGGAATGGACAGGAGCAAAGGCGAAGAGCCTGTGGGTATGATACTGAGCATTACCTTTTCCTCAAAGAAGAAGTGGACTGTATCTGTAGCTCGAGTTGACAGGTCCTTGGCGAGAGAAACAGAATTGTCCTGGGAACATGTGATCGAAGTTGAGATAGCACAGTAATACCTTCAATACATATGGTACACATCGTCCACTTCTTCACTCTGTGCTGCTCTGTACCTTTCAATTTGCCACTCCATTTCCTGTAATTGTTTGACCCCACCTCTCAACTATGATATGGAGATGAATCTGCAGACATCTGTGGCTCCCCCCTCCATTGATCCCTCACCCTCTACCCCCATGATAGGTATTCCCACCCATCTCAACCTCCAGCTGTTGTCACTAGCTGCTGACGTTCATCATTCCACCCCCATAGCTGCTTCCACAGCTGATCCCTCTCCCTCTGCTCCCATGACAGGAATTGTGACCCATCTCAACTCCCAGCCACCATTGCTGGCTGTTGACGCTTATATGGTTCTTGATGATCATCCAATCCCACTGTCTTGTCCTGACCACTCTAGTCGCATGGCTGCTACCACACTTCCACTGCCCCATGGGGACGCAATACATGAGGAGGCTCATACAATTCCACTGCACTCTTGAGGTCAGTCTAATTTGGGTTTGTCTGACACATTCTGCTCAAAATTGTCAAACCCAAATACATCAACTCTAGATAATGCTGCTCCTGGTGGACCATTGCACATTCCCCAAACCCTCAAAAGCATCATTGAACACATGGTCATCAAACAGCTCGTTCTAAGTTCTAGTCAGCTTGTTGATTCTACAGTCCATGATGTGGTTGATGCCTGCATTCCTCGCATAGAGGCCCTTATTGACACCAAAATTGCCTCCTCTTGCTCTGAGCACACTCATAAGGGAAAAGGTTCTCCTGCTTGCAGGGGTTCCATGGGAGATGGTTGTGAAGGTGATGACAAAACAGACAAGGAATTGCCTGCACACCCACAATGCAGAAAAAAGCCTGGTTCTCGTGGACACACAAATCATTTACATGTAAGCCCTTGCTAAATTCTCACTGGTTGTCTCTGATAGAGATTTTATAGTCGGCATTTAGGCAATACCTGGCAGAGAAGAGGGTAATGGTAACCATGTCCTCCAGCAGCCAGTCCTTACCACAAGCACCTCTACAAGCGCCTCTCAGTTACACAGAAGCATTCAATAGGGATGGGAATCCCCCACCCATCATCAAAAATGTTGCCATTGATTGGAATAGCTCACTGAAAACATCCCCTTGGAATCAAGAGGTGATGCAGTTACTTGCAGTGGACTTCCAGGCGAGGATCAAGAAGGGGGCATACCCAATCTTCACTTACAACCCCGACTCCATGAGTGTTGATGCACTCTATTATGTACATTTGCTTACAAAAGTTGTCAAGGACCCACCGAACATGTTGACAACAGGCGGTGATAGACTTCCAGCCTCAAGAACAGTGGCAAGAAACCATTTCAATGCAATAGACCATCCAAATGGTGCAGCAGAAGAATGATAGGTGTAAGGCTCGAAAACATAGTGTGCGTCACTCATACAACCTATGCATATCTTCTTATCCATCTCATAGACATTCTTGAGATGCTGAAGAATTGTGGATAGCAATTGATTCCATGACCCTGTAACTTGGGATGCAATCACTAGTATTATCGATCACCTAGGTGTCGAGGGGATGAGTGGGGATGAGACAGATACCCCTCCAGGGACATCCCTGAAAGTAGTAAGATGTATTGAAGTCTCATGGCTAAATTCCTCTATCTTGCAACTGTTCCAAGCTGTGGACTCATATGAGTCTTCACTCAGGGAGGAGAATATGTGGTCTCGTCTGGAAAATGCCCCACTTCAACACTGCTATGAACCTCACACAAAAAATACTCAAGCAAGGCCAGTTTTGCACCTTCCCTGAAATTGGTACAACGACACCTGGATTAGAGGGTTATCAGTAGGACAACATGCTACCCTCTCTGCACTCCCTGATGCAGGGCTACCTTCACTGGTGCATACCATTCTTTTACCTAGTACCTTGACTGACAGTGATGGTGAAACTAGGAATCCTATTGTCATCGCTAACTGAAAGTTGTTACATTTTCTCTGTTTATTCTTCTATCCTTGGTTCCCACTTCATCTATACATACATTTATCCATCCTAGGGCTCACCCTCATCATCCTCAAAGCCTTGTGGTATGCGCTTATCTGTATTCTATGTGTTTCACTCTCACTTCTCCTTCTCATCGCATGGCACATTGGCTGTGTTGTTTCATAGTTACCATTCCATTCCATCAGAATGTTCTAATGCTGCAGACACTGCCCTGACGGTTCTTATTCTTTATGATGCTTCTCCGCAGCATTTTCCTTCTTTGTCTTATTCCCATACCAGCCCTAAAGTACACAGGATGTATATAAGGACTACAGATTAGTTTGGGGAATCTCCAGCTAAATCTGTGCAATTATACATAGTGTCTAGCATTCTTCAAGTGATTGGCCCACAATCCCTCTTAGTATCCTTTCTGAGGCAAACATTGTTAGCTCTACATTAGTGAGCAACTCGTGAACATGGAGACTTTGTACTGCTTCACCTCATAGCTTGCATTACATCATACCTTGTGTAACAAAAGATTTAGCTCTCCCCATCACTCTCCTGTCTAGGAAGTGACTGCCCCCACCACCATTGTTACAGGATGATACTTTTTCACTGCCAAAGTTGACTACACTTTGGCTACACTTTGATTAGTGTCAGTCAGATGTCAGTCAGACTTGACTACACTTTTGCATTACCAAAGTTGCTACACTTTGACTAGTGTCACCGCTATCCTACACTTTACTACCAACTTTGCTACACTCCTAACCTAATGTTGCTTATCCTACACTTCACTACCAACTTTGGTACACTCTTATCCTAATGTCCACCATACACCTTTGTATAGATTACCACCCCAGATCTCTAGATGGGATCTCTCCATTCTACATGCATGATATGCATGTTCTT